>OY735201.1:69900051-69947551 GCA_963457665.1 Thysanoteuthis rhombus | reverse complement strand
ACTGATCTTTTTCTTTTCGTCCATGCAGTCAGAAGTGCTACACACACGTACACAATATACACACAAGCACAACACACACACACACACACACACTGAGAAGTACAATAGGGATCTGCCTCTATGTCTCACGAAACTGGAAAAAGTCTTTTTATATCATCATTAATAATAAAGTGTTTTTATGACGGCGTAATTTGAGCTTGATAAGAAAACATAATGAAAGGGATCTCCATATCGTTAATATCCAATCATCTCATTTGTATTTCAGAGGTGCAAGTGGTGTAACTGTTGACAGAACGGGTAATGGAACCAGCGAACCGAGTTCAAACACTAGCTGAGACTGTTCACTTGAACTTCGCATAGATACCCTTGAAAAAGCGTGAAGTGATCTCTTTTCCCTCTATCCAAGCTATCAGTAAAATAGTAGAGTAGATTAAGCTCTTTGAGAGTGGTAACCAGCCTAGGAGAAGGACAACTTTGAATACAAATTTGTGGAGAAGGCAACGGAAAACCACTCTACCATTCCTCCTGAAAATAATGATACTGCTCAGTAAAAAGATATGGGGAGCCATGATCGTCTACGTACCAAATGGATATGACAGAGAGAGCGAGCGAGAGAGAGAGAATTCATTTTTCCTGTCCAGACGGCCACCACATATATTTCAGTGTATATTGCATATCACATATCGTTTTTTCAAATTTGCAATCAAATTCATTTGCTGTGTTACGAATAAAAACAATTATCTTATTGAAGGGTTGCAATTATTCATAATAGATTATTTTCCTTGTTATAAGTCCATAATATCTATCATAAATCTATAGAATAAATTGAGGCCCTTTCTAAACTTTGTAAATTTTATTACACAAAAAAGTTGACACGTCCCGTTAATAGCATCAAACATGATGATTGTACCATGATACCATATGCAATGGCAATGTAATACAATTCTGCGTATGCACCTATCATACTGTGCCATTATATCAGGTCGCAAATTTCTGGCATGTTGTGTTGTGGTGAGACTTTCGTATGAAGAGCACATCAAGTAAAGGTTTATGTTTATTTTTTGTAACTCGTCGGTGCAGTCGAAGAAGCCCCAGAATCGTAGCTGACGTATGGATAAACAAACAACATATCCTTTATATGAGGAATTACAGAACGTGATGGAACCTTTATAAGGCCTTATGTTGTGTGTTGAAATCGTTTATTCCATTTCACCGGTGTTTGACGACTTTCACGCTTATTTTGCTTTATGCTTTTTCCCCGTACATCGATTATCCTATATTATCTAAACTTGCCCAATGTTTATCGTATATAATATATTGTAGTGTAACACAAGTATGTTCCAACCTAATCAAAAGTTTGGTCTAAGCCGTTGTCAAAGCAATAAGCACTAAGATATAAAGAGGAAAGCTTTAGATATTCAACATAGTTATAGCCTATCATCATCTTTTCAATCTGCGAAATTAGGAAAAAAAAAAGAAAAGAAAATGGAATCTCGTATTTTATCTTTATGATCGGAGCAAATGACATCACTTCCGCCATCGTCAACGCCATCATCAGTACCAGACAAAAAATAATGTAAACAGAAGGAAGAGAAAAAAAGAGCAAGAATAAAAATGCAGAAAGCGTCATATTCACATTTACTTCCTGCTCGCTTTCGCTTTTGAAAATAAAGGACTCCGAAAGAAGAGAAAGAAAGGGAGATTTGAAGACAATAAAATAGAAGATGTATTATAAAGAATGATAGAAAGAATGAATGATGAATAAACGAATGAAAAGGAAAAATGGAAGGAAAGAAATCGAATAAAAGAAAAGATAGAAAGATTTGGAGACAAACGGTAAGAAAGACACATCAATAGGAAGTAAGAATGAAAGAAAAAGGTGAATGACAACAAAGAGGTAAAAATACAGAATTCTACGAGAGAGAGAGAGAGAGAGAGAGAGAGAGAGAGAGAGAGAGAGAGAGAGAGAGAGAGATAAGGACAACGTGGAGAAAAAGAAAAAGAAAGATTAAAGGAGAAATAGAAAGAAAGATATACCAAGAAAAAAGAAAGAGAGGAAAGAAGAAAGCAAGAAAGAAAGAAAGGAAGGGTGTAAAGAAGGGAAGAATGAGCGAAATGAAAAAAAAACCAAGGAAGGGGAAAACAGAAAGATAAATTGAAAGAAAGAATGAATGTTCAAACGAAAGTAACAAGCAAGGAACATAGGACTTCAGTGTATCAAACATTGTAATGGTATAGCATAGCAACTGACAAGTGTATAAAATAACATCAAATAACATAACAAGTGTATAACATAACAGTGTATCAAACATAACAAGGTGCATAGCAGATAAGTTGAGTGATGTTGACGATGCGTCCCAGGGAAAAGATTGACACCGATAAGCTAATGTCATTTGGCTTCGTTCACTTGACAGTTTACGCCCGATGCTAATCGCGACGTGAGGTGTGAAAGAAACAAACTCTCGTTATCTCTAGCATCTTACACGAGAAAAAGCGAGAGCATTGAATGGGGGTGGGGGCACAAGGGGGGTGATAGTTGTGGTGGAAAGTACCTGGCCGTGGTTGGTAGCGGTTGGGTATGAGAATCTTCCGAAGGTAACTGACTCATATCTACTGAGTAACAAGGGAGATTTCTTAATGTGAGTTTTTATATACCGGCTCATTCTGATCGACCCCCCACCACAGAAAAAGAAGAATGAGAAGATGGATAAGAAAAGGTTATGGTACAACGAAGAGGAAGATGAGGAGAAAATGAGCAATGAGAAAAAAAAAAAAAAAAAAATAAACAACAAAAATTAAAAAAAACGAAAGAAGACAAAGGTGAAAGAAAAAAAACTAACATGAATTACCAGGACAAAGATATGATTATTGTGGATTTGAGAAATGTAGAAATAATTGATTATGGCGATGATATTTGATAGGAAATTAATATATAGTAGAAATAAAAGTGTTAGAAGTAGCAGCAAAATCAGTCATAGTAGTAGATACTATTGGAAAAAGAAGAAGAAGAAGAAGAAGAAGAAGAAGAAGAAGAAGAAGAAGAAGAAGAAGAAGAAGAAGAAGACGACAAATACAGACTCGGAAGAAGAATTTTCAAGTGATGGGATGAAGAAGAGAAGGAAGGGAGGTGATAATAAAGAGAGAGTTGGAAAAGACGAGGGTAACAACTGGAAATGAAACGAAAAATTAGACTACAAATAAAAAAACACAAACGTATGCCATTAAAACTAATAATTTCCCAAACATGAACTTATAAAAAATTAAAACCAAAAAAAAAAGAGATCATTACAATAATAACATTATCATAAAAAGATTGAATTGAAACAAATTGAAAAAATCTCAGAAATATTTATTAAAGAACTATTTATCAAGTTTCTTTTTATTTGAAAAAAAAAAAAAATCAAAATTTTAACAGCTTTTTTTTTATACAATTAAGTTAAGTTAGCATTTTTTTGACAGGGATCTGTTATCTGAATGTCGAGTTTTTCTGTATCACCAGCCGTAAGCTGAGTGACGCAAATCTCTGTTTGCCCCGGAAGTAGAAAATAAGATTTCCGTAAAGATTAGAAAAAAAAAAGAGGTAGTTGTGACTTCAGTAAAAACAACAAATGAATGAAACGAACAAGCAAGCAAACACACGGTTGAGAAAGAAAACATATCAGGAACAACATTTAAGAAAAAAAAAAGAACACAGCAACAGCAGTAACAGTAATGTCATCCATGAAAAAGACGAAAGAATCCGCTGAAGGAGAAAAAAAAAAGATGAAAGGAAAAGGTGGAATCAAGTTTTTTGAAAAAAAATAGACGTTTCGAGTCAGACATTTTCACACCTTTATTCTCTGCTATCAAAGTTTGAAACGTGATCACAGTCCCCGTTACCCGGTAAAATACGAGAAGCAGCCAAAACAACGAGAATCAAGGGGAAGATCAATATTCCAACAGTTTGAATCTGGCAATCTTTGGTCTATACTTTAGGAATGTTAATAATTATTTAACTCTCATCTCATTAAGACATATGGTACAATTAGTTTGCTCTTGCTGGCATATATATATATATATATATATATATATATCAACGGATATTGGGAAATAATTGACTGAAATGACATACATTCTTCGAAATTTGTTTCTGCATGTTTAGTGTTTAAAGCTTTAAAGCCTTCTTGACTATATATATATATATATATATATATATATATATATATATATATATATATAATCTAAAGATATGCCTGATGAATAATGTAATTCTGTATAAATCATCCTTAAGTGTAATCACCTGATTAGGCGTATTTTGCACAAAGGCACACGTATGTTGGGTCGAATTGGGCGACGATAGTGGCAGCTGTCATAGACACACACATCGTCTCATATATAATGGTACATACTGTAAAGATTTCAGCGCATTCTTACACACATACTCGCTCAAAACCTCACAACTTTACACAAACACATACAAACACACTAGCGCACGCACTCTTTAAGTAGGGCCACTCGTACATTATAAGCTTTATAGCAATGCTCTTCCAACTCTGGAATGGAGTACTCTGGTGGATGGGTAATTGTGTGTGAGTAAATATATCACAATTCTGCTGACCGTTCAGTTCTGTGTGGTGCAGGGGTCTTAAGTGAAGGTTTCAATCCTATCTCGTAGTACTGGATGGGATAGTCTATAGCCATACTGCAGAGTTGTAAAGCGACGAAACAGCTATCTGTGGATGACACAATCATTAATTATATATATATATATATATATATATATATATATATATATATATATATATATATATATATATATATATACGGTGAAAGGAAACTCCTACAGAAAATCTACGACGTCAGGATCTTGCTCCCATTGTCTTACGATTTGTTTTTATAAAAGGTACAGTTTTTTTGTGCGTACACTGCATGTCACATGAAACTTCAAGCCTTGGAATTTTCCTGTAGTGACACATAAGATTTTTATTTGTATTTATATATATATATATATATATATATATATATATATATATATATATATATATATATATGAATATATATAAGGAAGACCATAACATTTTGTTTCGTGAGTTGACAAGCTTAGACGAAACACAGCGTTTTTAAGGTTTCTCTAGTTTTTTCTAATATCAAGGTAATGAAGACAATTATCATGTACGTATTGAGCACTGGGAAATGAATTATATTAATTCAACATTACTGCCTTTTGAGTTAATATTTTTTTTACAAGTTCATGCACACACAAGCTCACACACACACTTATTCGTGCGTATTTGTGTTTGTGTGTGTGTGTGTGTCTTTGTAAGCTTGTGTTCGTGTGAGAGGAAAAAACGCATTCACTTAATACTGCAACGAATTAATCTCTCGTTCCTTTAAAGAAGAAGCAACTCTTCGAGACTGAAATAAAATTGCTTATAACATTGACAAATTAATTAGTCTGAGAAAAAGAACATGTAATTCTACGTTTTTCTTGGTTACTTTGCGTGTGGACAGAAATAACGACAATTGAGGAAAACAGTTTTCGTTGTGTAATTACTCTAATTAGGTAAACTGGTTTAAATCCGGTGACATGAGGTGACCTCAGAGATTCAAAGAATATAGGGAGCCTACAGCCAGAATGTGGTCAAAGCTGGCTAATAAAGATTAAGTTAAATTGACATTCTTTACTTCGTTTGATTTTTGGAAGTATACAAATTGACGGTATGCTATAAGCTAAAGAGCAACTGAAAATTAATTTTTTTCCCCAAGAAACCATTGATAAACACAAATCTTTTCTGACCATAATCCAATCCAAATGGCTGACATTTAAAAATTTTTTTTTTCTTTTTGTACGACTGTGAAACTGATTATCAAAAAGGATGATATTCAAAATCTCTTATCTACAATTAAACCGTCTGTGGAGGAATAGAGTTTTGCAGACAATCATTATTTTTTCCACTGGTATTTCTTCCAGCCTAATTTGTCGCTTTTATTGCAGCTCTCAGGCCGTCGTTTTCCTGTCATCAGAAAACAATGTGGATCACAAATAAAGAATAAGTCTCCAGCGAGAGAAAATCATCATCATCATCATCATCATCATCATCGTTCTTTTAACGTCCGTCTTTGGACATAGACCTTCCCCAGGATCCGCCTCAATTCTCTATCATGGGCGTCTCGGAGCCATTATTTTATGAATTTGTCTAGTTCATCTCCCCATCTTGCATTATGTCAGCCTCAGTTTTACATATGATCTCTTGGGATCCCTGTTGTGAGTCGTGATGTCCATCGGTTGTCCGTCATTCTAGCAACATGACCTGCCCATTGCCATTTAAGTTTTTTAATAAATTCTATGACGCCTCGGACTCCCGTTTTCTTCCTGATATACTGTGCTGTCTTGTGATCTCTCCATGTAAGGTTGAGCATGATTCTCTCTTGCATGCGTTGCATGCTTCTCAGTTAGTCGAAAATTTAATCATTATCAACTGTGCTTCCTCTAAGAAATAAAAAAAATGTTTTACAGTTTAAAATTATTTTGCGTGTCACATAAAATCTAAACAGCTTTTTTCAGACGGGTATTACGATTCAAAAACCCTGAGTTTTTTGTTATTGTATCTGTCGGATATACATACATTCAAGAGAAACAAGTAGTGCCTAGTGTACGCCGATGACATTTCATTACAATATTCCAAACATATATAACTGGTGAATAAAATACCAAAGGGTGCAAATTTAAGAACAAGGAACTTCTATCACATATTGATAACAATTAGTTGAAAAAGTATCCAATTCTTTGTAGTTTTGAACCTTACGTTTCGACTGCGTTTCCTGTTCTTCATTATTTATCAATTCGTGAATAGAAACCACATTAACATAACTATTAACATCATTTTAAGATTGAGAAATTCTCAGATGTGTGAGTGAACTTTATCACTTTTGCTGATGAATTGTTATGACTGGAATGGTGGCGGAAGTTTTGACATACACACAAAAAACATCGTAGAGCGTATCGACCAAAAGGAAGCAACTGAAGGAGAAAAAAAAAGGTTACGACATAACACCGAATAATTCGTTGAATAGTAATATATTCAACAAAGTTTCTTGGCCAAAGAGAGTCATGGTTAGTGTGTTCAAAGGATTCGTCTCAGCTACTTGGTAAAATAACGTGATTAAATGAAGACACGTGACCAACCAACACATCACTAATCATGTCACATTGTAAAAGTCACGAAATCTCGTGACCAACAAAGTACATGCCATGCTGGTGCGGCTTTGAAAATGGAACGCATATGTGAAGCCACCGGTAAGCGTTCTCAGAGGGGAAAATGTATTTTACGTAGAGCTTTCGTGATTAGGTTCTTCTTTCGCCCTTTTGAAGCACCCAAAACTTCGGCGCATGGAGCGAAAGTAGGCGCTACAACCAACATTATTGGAAATGTTCAGACGATTTGAAATCAGGAGAACTTATTCTTTCTACGTGACCGACAATCTGGATTGAAGAAATAGTTTATAGTACAAGTGACACACTTCATCTCAGAACTTCAGAAAACGTTTTTCATGTCGGTGAAGACTCGAAATAGGATATATATATATATAATGGAGATTTGCTTCACCATCAGAAATTGTGCTCTATTCCCTCCCAAAACAAACGATTGTAGGATTTAGATATTTTCATTCCAGGTGGTTTTAGACTATAATTTCCAAAGAGTCCGAGATTATTTGAGCTAAAAATAAAACGTATATTCAAGACTGCACGGAAAATTTTTTTTTATAGTTTTCAAGTACGGAAAAGTAAAATGGCTACGTCGTTATTTCTCGATTACATAACTAAAGCTAAGTAAGTCAAAATTATCATTCAATTATCAAATTTTCTCCACATGTACTGCTTTTATTTCGACAGGGGTTCAATTCTGTTTTTAGTATTCATATAATGTTACAAGAAAGGTAAATAAGAAGGGCGGGTATTTTCAGCGAATGGTACATAATTAAAGAATGTTTGTGCCTGGATATATCCTTGCGAACCAGCGAAATTCGAGCGTGGTTCTAACTTTTAGTTGAGTGTAGATTCATACTAAGCCTACTATATTCTGATACAAGGCAACACGATTTAAGCATCTAGTGGTGATTGAAAGCACTTAGACAGCTCGCGAGACTTGTATTCTAGACACAGATCCAAGATAGGCTCCCTAACTTGCAGTTTAGTGTAGGACCATTCCATAAAATCCCATTGGTACAGTAATTTATGTTAAAGTGTAACGAATTTTATACGTATCCAACTTGAAGTAATAACTTTTTTCTGATTAACTACAATCAGTTTTCCTCTTCTTCTGCAAATGTGCCGTAACGGGTAACACCAACCTCATAATTGTAAAATAACTTTCAGAATTTCTTGACCATTACTTTACCTATTGATCCCAGCACACTTGTGACAATATCGGGCCCCTAGTTCAGGAAGATCTCGATTAATTCCAACGATGATCAAAAATCATTGTTTAATACCGAAGATTAAAAACCGAAGAGAAAGAATTTTCGAACAAGATATATTTCTCTATTTTGCGTTTGTCTGCTTCGTTAAATTATTTTTTTTTACGACCACGCGATTGTCGAAAAGAGACCGAGGCGATGTATCAGAACGAGGCTGTGACCGACTCTCTGACGCTGGTCAACATGGCGTCTCGATATTTAGGGGTAAAATAAAAGTAAAATATAAACAAAAAGCTTAGAAAAAACTATAGACAAAGACAGCAGCGTTTTATCGTACTTATGTTGAACTATCCTTATTACGGATATCAAGAATAAGCCCAGAGGAAGAGATAAGTTGAATGAACGTGACTGGAGAGGACAGGGTGGGGAACAGAAGGAAATGTAAAAGAAAGCAGTGATGTAGCGGGGGGAAAAAGAAACGGGGAGAGTCAAGAGATGGAGAATGTGGTCTATAAATGTCCGTATCAGTACTTGCTAAGCTCTTGGTTTCTGGACATCAAGCAAAGGACCCCCTTTCAAATACACACACACACACAAACGCACTCTGAAACACATAGTTACACTTATAAATGCATCTGTGTGTGTGTATATATATATGTGCGTGTGTGTGTATGTGTGTGTGCGTCTGTGTGTGCACAATACATATGTATGTATGTATTCCAGTCAGTATATGTAAAAAAGTCACTAAACAGAAAAAAGGAACTCCTAAAACCTGCATATATATATATATATATATATATATATATATATATATATATATATATGCATTGATATTCAATTAATACGAATATATACATATAGTTTTATATATATATATATATATATATATATATATATATATATATACGCATTATATACATATATATACGCATTATATATATATATATATATATATATATATACATACAAATATAATGTTTACTTATGCATTCTTACATATATACATGTATATACACATAGAGACCAGGGATATTCCGTCTGCATATCTGTTTGCACAGTGTATATATGTATATGTGCATTATAGATACGTGTGATAATGCGTATGCACAAACAGAGTGTTATTGACATAAACACATACAAGCGCTCTCTATGAGAGAGTTTGAAGAGATTACAAAGAAGAGAGGAAAATCATTGAAACACAAATTCTGTCTTGAATAAAACAAAGATAAAAGGAAATATCACATTAAATCAATATCAATGCGTTTGCATTAAACAGACGGAGGACATTTTTGGAAACACACGCTACAGCCAACCTTTTCGAATTTGTACAGATTTTGACGCAGAAAAAATGCATTATACAATGTCTGTCCAGAAAGTATTCGCCCATTTTTTAAATATCTCAAGAACCGGTTGCGCAGATTTCTTTCTTTTGCTGCAGGACTCTTGAATTGTCAGTGAGCAATTTTACTACTGATATATATATATATATATATATATATATATATATATATATATATATATATATATATATATATACATATATATGAGCACACACACACACACGCACGCACGCACGCACGCACATGTGCGTATATATACATATTAGGATGTTCGGCAAGCAATTATGTTTTTCATTGCAATAAATTATATGCCAACTAACCAAGGTAAGGCCAGGGTTAGATGATACAAAACAACATCTGAATTATCATCTCTTCTACGCAGTGATGTGTCGTTTATAGTGTACAGTAAAGTTCATGCCCAAGAAAGATAGAGACTCTAAACGACAAAAAGAAAAATACCGAATAAAAAAGAAACGCCGAATTTTTCCGACAAGGAATCGAAAATTTGCTTACCGTTTCCGGCTGCCGTCATTGATAATGATGGTGATTACATTATTGATAAATAGCATTTAATTAAATTTCATTGGAATTTGTTTTTATCTCTTTTTCGAACACTTGTAATTACTTTCCAAACACGAAAATACGTAATTTCTTTCCGAACACGAAAATACGTAATTATTTTCTGAATACCTTAATATATAGGCAACGCCGATGAGGCAAAACATTGTGACCTCTTGCCTGATAAGATGTTGGTCCTCTGTGTGCTCGCAAAATAGCTCTCACCCGATCAGGCACGGATTCGATAAGGCCTGTAGAGGTTTTCTCTGGGGTCTTGTGACAGGATTTCAAGACTTTCAATTTGAGACACATGGTGGAGGTTCTGTAGAGAGTTTGATCCAATGCATCTCATAGATGCTTAATGGAATCGAGGAATGGCAATTTAGTGGACATGGCATCACAGTGATTTATTCGTTTTCCTGAAACCATTTCTGTACAACTCATACAGTGTGGCAGGGTTCAGTGGCTTACTGTAAGATGCTTCTGCCATCATAGAATGTTGCCACGAAAGGGTGTTCCTTATCTGTGATGATGTTGGGGTAGATGTATGCGACAAGCTGCCTCCCATGTATATGATAGGACCCACTATTTCCCAGCTGAAATTACCCAAACCATCACATTGCCTCCACTGGCTTGTTTATTTTTTCCCCCACAATGCCTTCTGGTGCCTGTGCTTCCCCCTAGATAATGACGTACCCTGACGGACACATACCCTGCCATCCACCTCAATCAGAAGAAAGCGAGACTCCTCATATTACCTCGTCCCATTGACACAATATCCACTTCCGACACTCACGTGCCCACTGAAAACTCTTCCGACGATGGAGTTGCTTTATAGATATTCCGACAGGCCCACGTCTACACGGTCGCATACATAACAGGGATCGATATACTGTGTGGAAAGATATCCCTTGTTTCTTTTTGATTAAAGGTTACTACAATCTATGCTACAGCAACAATTCTGCTGGTTCATACTTGGTTGGAAATCCTCAGTTCACCTCCTGCAACAATAGGTCTTGACCCCCAATGGCCTTTCAGCAGTAAATGATTTCATCCTCTTTGAATACTTACCCCAACTGGACAACAGTACCGCTATTATTCCTGGCCATAACATTTTGACCTTCATCGAAGTCACTCCAACCTTGCTTCTTGTCACAAAACGCAATATGAAGTACTCAAGGTCAACGTCAGCTTACCTGCTTATATACCCTTGACTCTAACCCACACAGTTACGAAACTGCGGCTGTGATTCTCACTTTGCTGCCGTGTATCGATGTGGTTTATTATTCATCTGACGGTATTCGAATGAAATGACTATCATCGTTTTGTTAATTCATAACTAAGTTTATATAAATAAATAAATAAATAAATAAATAGATAAATATATTGCTACCCAAAAGTTCGGGGATTTTACTTGCAAATCTTTTTACTAAAACCGAAGACTCAATTTCCAAAGTATTGAAGCATTCTCCTGGTGTTGTTTGCACACTGTTTCACAAATGATTTTGCCTACTAGAGTTGCTGCATAGGTTCGTACTCCATTTGATTCGCTTGTTGTTCGAATTCCCCGTGCAGCACAATATGTATATAGCACCGTGGAGCACTATATATATATATATATATATATATATATATATATATATATATATATATATATATATATATATATGCAACTGTTACATGCAAGATTACAGACAAGTGAAAGTCACGCACTCACGCATATGTTCACTTAAGCGGAGACAGAGAAGTTCACACGTATTTACGGGGGTTTACGCATAAATCAAGAAACAAAACGAAGAATATTTGTGGAGAAGGTAAAAGAAGAGGCTCTTGTAGAAGTTTTGACCAGAAAGATGAGACAGATGCAAGGACGAAGAAAGATGGCGGATATCTAAAGATGCCGGGGGCGGCCGAGTCAGTACCGAGAGTTAGGAGTGGAGATGGCGGGAGAACGTAGGGGTTTGGAGTGACATCGCAGCGTTGTAAGAGGAAGAAATTGTCTAACTCAAGTATTCACGGACAAAGAGTTAGATGTGTGCCACTCAAGTACAATATAATACAGCTGATGCCAAACTAATAGGACACAGTAGGAAATGAGAGGGGGTCGTCAGGAACAGTATGCGCGTGTGTGTGTTGGTGCGTATGCATGTGTGCGATATATTGTGGTCTAAACATTTTGTTTGCAACCATCATCACTATCATCATCAGCTTTTGGCATCTGTCATTGGACATAGACCTTCCGAAAGATGCATATGACCTCTCTATCATGGGCGTTGCGGAGCCAATACTTTATAATACTTTGTCTATTGCGTCACGCCATCTTGTATTTTGCTGACCACAGTTTTCGCTTATGATATCTTGTGATTCATGATGTCCAGTGGTTGTTTGATATTCTTGCAACGTGGCTAGCCCATTGCCATTTGAGTATTCTAATGCATTCTACGATATCCCTGACTCCTGTTTTTTCTACGATTTACTTTGCTGTTTTGTGAGTTATCCATGTGATGTTGAGTATGATTCTGTCATGTGCATGTGGTCTGGTTCTCTGTTTGAAGGTGAATCTTTTAGTTAAGTTCAATGTTTCAGCTCCATAGGTGACAATTGGTAGGATACATTAGTTGTGGGCCCTTATTTTTTACACTAATTGGATTTTCTTGTCCTTGAAAGTTGAACTTGCTCTACCGTAAGTTTGCCACCCAAAAGTGATTTTTTGCTTGATTTCGTCTTCTTTTGAGGGCTTCCTAGGGATTCCTTGTCTTTTGTACACGTCGTGGTCTACTTTTTTTTCAGGTCTGCATTTTCGATTTGAATTTTTGTGTCTTTGTCTTTACCATGTTTATTTGTTGCAATTGTGAATTGGACAAAATCGAATATCATTCAAGAATGTATGGAAGAATATAGAACAATAGGACTGCCAGTGCCTACACAAACATGCCCGAGTATTTTGGCACCGTGTGAGAAGTTGTGTGCAAATGCATACTGATATGCGTATGCATTTGAGTGTAAGTGGGTGTGTATTTTAAGATATATAAGGATCTAAACATCATCACATTATCATCATCAGCCTTTTAATGTCCGTTGCTGGACATAAATCTTCCTCAAGATTTGCCAAACCTTTCGACCGTGAGCGTCGCGGAACCTATATATGTGAAGAGTCCAAATTGTCACGCCATCTTAATTTCTGTCGAACATGATTTTGTATATGATCCATGTTGTGAAGCGTGATTTCAAATATTTCTGAGATTCTTGCAATGTGGCTTGCCAATTGACATTTGAGTTTTCTAATGGATTTTCTGAAATGTCTGACTCTTGTTTTTTCTCTTCAATATAGTGTGCTGTCTTGTGGTCTCTACACACGAGATTGAGCTTGGTTATCTCATGTGCACGTTGCATGGTTCTTAGTTTGAGAGCCAGTCTTTTGATTAGGTCCCATGTTTCAGCTCCATAGGTGACTATCAGATGATCACATTGACCGTACATTAAAGAAAATGCAATGTCATGTCAGTATGTATGAGGGACTAGAAAGCAACATGACTGCATGTGAGTACACGGACAAAGGTAAAATAGTATTCAAAGCTTATTACTAAGCTTAGTATAGTCTGGTAAAAGGCTTGCGAAGAGGAGCACGACGTGAAGATCGAATTCATTGCATTTTCTTTGCGGGACCAACATGCCAACATAGCGCAACAGAAAGCACCCTTTGCATTTGTATATTCATATTTACTAAGCTAGGCTTAGTCTGGCACAAGGAATCATGGAAACGTCTTTTGAAGAGCACCAATATATCGTAAAGGTCAAAAGGATTCCCAAACCAAAGAAGTTATCAGACTTGCCGATGAAGCCGTCCAAAATATCAACGACGAAATGGGAAAACCGATTTGCCTGACAGGAACCAACCAGCTCATATCACCATTGCTAACCCAGTAGGGGTAAGGCCAAAGCAACAACAAAAGCAAAGAGGGAAAATACCAGCCGGGAAAGAGAAAATCGAGAACAAAATGAGAAAAATGTGGAATCAGTTATCACTCTTGAATGAAGAAGAAAAAGATTCCATCAAAAGAAGAAAATGAAAACAGTTGGAAGGGCTACTAAACATTAGAAAGAAGGGAAATGTGCCGACGGCGAAAGAGAAAAGCGCAGAGATTCGGGAGACCCACCAAAATAAGCATGTTATTTTAGCAAAACAAGATCATCAGAGAAAATACGAAAAAAGTCTACCAAGAGCTGGGCGAGACGAAGAGAGAGAGAGAGAGAGAGAGAGAGAGAGAGAGAGAGAGAGAGAGAGAGAGAGAGAGAGAGAGAGAGAGTGGGGTCTACGTGGGTAAGTTGAGTAGTTCTGGAGGGAACTCTTAGAGAGCAGCAAGAGACATAACGAAAGAGTCGCGTGGATTCATCAACAACTGGACCTCTACAAACATAGAAACGCAAGAATGACCGGACATTCATATAATAGAAACCATTTCTATTAGCAAGACCAAACATTGGAAAACACCAGTGATGCACGAAATTGTTAATATCTGGATAGAGAACCTACACGAATACCTCACAAAGGGCCTACGATGACATCATGAGAAATCCTGAGAATTGTCCAAGATGACTGGCATGGGGAATCATGTGCCCACTCCCAAATAAAGAGAAGATGCAGAACCCAATGATCTACAGATCCTCATCTCTATCTTCACGGAGAGGACGTACAGATTCCTTAAAGAAAACTTGATCCTGACAGAGCAGAAAAGATTTAAGAAAAGAAGCTACGGATGCAAAGACCAGCTACTCATGAACAAAGCAATACTGTACGAGGTCGAGTCGAAGCAAAAGAGCATTAACAGCATGGAAAGATTTCAGGAAAATAATTAACAGCGTATCGATCTCCAAGATAGAGCAAATCCCACAGAGTAGGCCCCAAATCGACCAAACTCATAAAAGAGAGCCTGGGAGATCACTTTAAATCTCCACCAATCAGATCACCAACTTCAAAATCGATCAACATCAGGTGGAATATTCCAGGGGGAACTCAATCACATGTGCTCTTCTGCTTTGCAATAGCGCCGCTAAGCAACCTACTAAACTGCATTAGTTACCAATACGTTACGAAATGGCAAACTGAACAACCTGTTATTCTACCCGGACGACCTCAAAGATGTTTGCAAAGGACGACAATCAACAAAAGGGTCTACTCGCCATCAAGACCTTCAGCAGAAAGATCAAGATGGAGTTTGGGTTCGAAAAGAGAGCCAAAGCTACTCTCAGGAAAACTGGCCCAAACTGCAGACATTGACCTTAACATCAACCCTGCGATTAAAGAACTAGACCAAGACCAACCAGTATCTAGGAGAGAATGAAGAACTTACTCAACTATGACGGAAAAATCCGGAAACTGTACTCCAGGAAAGTGCATATAATACTGAAAAGTGAGATCAATATATCCTATAGGCTCCAAGCTATAAACACCCTATCGATACCAACTGGAGGTTGAATGACATCAAATAACTGGACACTAAAACAAGAAAGATGCTTACCAAGGGAAAGAAGCACCACCAAAGAACAGATGTCAAAAGGCTGTACCAACGTAATTCAACTTGAGCTCCCGTTCAAGAACACCACCATCAGGTTAAATGGATACTTGACAAAAATAGACAACCTCCTTCTCCAAATAGTGAACACAAATCTGCCCGATTACAAAAGGGACTACACTACAAGAAAGAGCTTAATGTCTCTAAAATTTCGCCAATATAAAAGGAGGCGGCCGTCATATAAGCAAAACGAATGGAAACAAAAAGCAGAACAATATGGCAAGCAACAACTGCCGAAATTCTGGGAGGATTATTAAAACAAAAGGTGAGAGAGGCAAACGTGGACCAACAAAAGATATACCAGTTCACCGATTCTATTTCCGTTACGCCACTCTGGCCTGTATGGCTGCTAATGTTTTAAGCTTAGCTTGGTCAAGTGAGGATCGAATTCATTAGCAAAGAATGGGGGGAAGGCGAAAGGCAAAACAATTTGCAAACTGTTTGTCTACGTACATATATATATATATATATATATATATATACTCAGATTTTCATATCAACTGGTATAATTTTCATTCTTCTAATGGTTGCGTACATGCGTCTCTATTCATAATCATGTACTTACATTAGGTATTTTATATATATATATATATATATATATATATATATATATATATATATATGTATATTGGGTTGTTCGGAAAATAATAGCCAATTCTAGACAGTCACATTCTGTCCTACAACATTGCTATTGTATATTGACAATTTAGCAAGGTGAAAAGAAGTTTGAGGGAAAAAACAGGTGTTACATCTTGAAGAGTTATATTATCCCCTGGGCATGTTCTGACGCTTTTCAATGGTTGCTAATCACATTTTTCAAAGAAGCTTGCATTTTTTTTCTGCA
The DNA here is from genome assembly GCA_963457665.1 of Thysanoteuthis rhombus. Classification (NCBI taxonomy): domain Eukaryota; kingdom Metazoa; phylum Mollusca; class Cephalopoda; order Oegopsida; family Thysanoteuthidae; genus Thysanoteuthis; species Thysanoteuthis major. Next base: position 69,930,839 of record OY735201.1, on the reverse strand, counting down.
ACTGCAGCAAGTTTATTTGAAAAGGAAGGTTGGCAACCATCCAAATGCATCAGAATATGCCTAGGTGATGAAACAAATTTTCGAAATCGGACATCTGTATTTTTTTTTGAATTTCTTTTCACCTTCTGATTACCAAAATTTTGTCGGATCATCTCACACCCACTCTACAAGCATAGTTTATTATACCAATAAAAGTAAATCGTTTAAATCATTAAAACGTGCTCTTTTAATGGATATTCACTGCTTAGAGTTGCATCTAATCATCTTGTACGTATATGAACTTGGTCAAGATGAACCTAAAATAGCTTCCAATTAGCAAAGGGTAAATAACCTACCTCCAATCATACAGTGCAAAATGCATCAAAATATTCGTCGTGGAGAATTGGATCTCAAAGATCAAGAGGGCAGAAGACATTCATCTGCAAGTGAAAATGGTAACTGAAGATGCTGTTCGAACAAAACCCAAACTAAACAGTCAGAAAAATATCACAGATACTGAGTGCTGATATTGCGATAATATCGGAACATATAAAGCTAATTGGTCAAGAGAAAGGGCTTGCTGAGTGGGTTCTACATGAACTCAGCGAAAACCATTGACAACAGATAAGGTCCTAATTTTCCAAACAGCCAGTATACATATATATATATATATATATATATATGGTAGTGTGTGTGTGTGTGTGTGTGTGTGTGTGTTTGTGCGCATGTGTGTCTGCGTATATATATTTCCGCCAAGATCGGCATGTATATACACATTTATGGGGCTGTACTTGTGTATACATGTCAGTATGAGGGGAGAGGGAGAGACAGAAAACGAGAGAGAGACAGAAAAAGAGAGAGGTAGAATTAGAAGGAAAGGGCTATGGCAAAATAATAAAAGCGGAAGAAAGAGAGGGAATGTAGTCTCAATATTGCCTCGCGTAAGAAGAAGAAGAAGAAGAAGAAGAAGAAGAAGAAGAAGAAGAAGAAGAAGAAGAAGAAGAAGAAGAAGAAGAAGAAGAAGAAGAAGACATTCCGGAAATGGACATGAATGACGAAATTGTTGCATGGCTGTCGGGAAGAGGAAATCGCAGCATCTCTCTAATGATACAAGAAGAATCCAATGTAAACAACAAACACACAAACACTTGTACACTTGATTATAGAAGAAATATCTATGAAGACGACCCGGAAGAAAAAAAGATAGAGAAAGAGAGGGGGGCATTGGAATTTTTTTAATGCTATTAGTGAGAGTAGAGAAAGAAGAAAGATCAAGATGACGATAATAATGATCATGATAAATACCAAAAAACAATCCCCATCATCATCATCATCCCTAAAATAAATAATACTAACAAAAGAATCTGGAAAAGAAGAGAGCAAATAGCAATTGAATATGATAAACTTGTCTAGAAGGAGTTCAAGAAAAGGCACGATAGGGTAGCAACTGTTATGTACTTAGAACCATGCAAGGATTCAACCATATCGACGTACGTTACCAACGCAAACAAGAAGCTGTCCTGGATAGAAGAAGCCTCAAATTATTCTGGTATTTTGGCATCCAAACCGACCACCCCATCCAAGCAAGAAGACCGGAACTAGTGATCATGTACAAGGGAAATATTATCTCCAAATTCATAGACGAGTAAATATGAAATAGAGTGACAAGCTGGGAAAGTATCTGGACTTGGCCCAGGTGCTGAGAAAAGTGTGGAACATGAAGGTCAGGGACATGCCAATAATAGAAGGCGCACCGGGAACTGTGCTGAAGGCACAAAAGTCAAGATTGGAGGAGCTAGAGATGAGAGAAAGGATTGAAACTATGCAAACCACAGCATCACTGGGTTTGGATGAAACGGAAGGAGATCCTGTCCACCTTCAACAATCGATGTCTATTTGACAAAAAAAAAAGGCGAAAAAACATATTTATCATTATTATGTCATTATGATAACAAAGTCCTCAGTGAAACTGATTCTTTTTATTCCTCGTTGAGAGAATTTAGAATTTGGGAGGAAAAGAATCCTACTGAAGCTAATCGATCTTTCCCTCACTCACAAAGGTTTTGCTGCAAAGCGTTTCTTCCAGAGATCTTATTCAATGGAAACCTTAAAGTTCTAAGCTGGTTGAGTTAGGAGGATGCACTGAAATAACCCAATCTAACGACTTGATTCTCTGCATTGCATTGTCATTCCGAAGAATAACTTGCTTTCTATTGGCCAAATCAGTGTAAATTTCGCGTGAACTTCACTTGCCCTGGACAATAAAAATCTGACGTGATTATCTTTTCTTATTTTAAGAGATCGTAGTAGACGGAATCTGCCACATTCCACCAACAGCTCATCAAGACATTAAGGGAGGTGGAGTTAGGTTTAGCTATTGACACTTTTTTTTCGTCCATGATCTCAGATCTTCCAAAGAATGAAAGAATTAGTTCTATACTTGGCTTTGTCATTGCAAATAATAATCAGGTACTCAACTTATACGTTTATTTTGTTTATATTCACTGAAAAACACGTACGTATTAAAACTTTTTAAAAATTACCCAAGTTTGATAAACATGAATTTAATTTTTTTCGAAGTGATATTCATCATATTCAATCATAATTATACTTGATGACAAACTGATAAATTTTGGACAAGATTTTTCAGGTTGGTTCAAAGAAACACTACGTAACACTTTTTCGGTTTTTATTTCGTCTCTAAAATACTTCACTTTTTGAATAGAACTTTATATTCTTAAAATTTTCTTCAAATGGTAACCAGCTATCATGAATATCTCAAAAACCAGTATATATATATATATATATATATATATATATATAAGTGTGTGTGTGTGTGTGTGTTTGTTTGTGTTTGTGTGTGTGTGTGTGCGAACAATGAGGTAAACGTTATCTTGCAGTGACATTTTCATCATTTTGTCCGAGTCTATGCACAAGAATATACGTGAGTACATCAATAAATTCGTAGCTTAATGATGAAAAAAAGCATTTATTTAAAAAAAAATCATTTTTCAACATAATCTCCTCCATTATATCATATAGATTGAACATGATTCATTGAACTTCTCAGATCAAAATTTTGCCAATAACAGGCTCAATGATCAAACTTCACGTACATCCTTTTTGCTGGTTTACAAAAATGCACACGTGGCAGTGGATATCCATAAATATATAGATGTATTTTGGTGTACATCGACTAACAATCAAAAGCATATGTAAATCAAGGCGGAAATTTTGCCCATATATTATAAATGTATACGTATGCATGAAGATTATCATAATCACATACATATAATATATTATCACATACGCCTTTTTCTCTTCATCACAAACACACGAATATATATATATGTATATATATATATATATATATATATATATATATATATATATATGTATGTATGTATGTATATATATATATATATATATATATATATATATATATATGTACTGCACATATATAATCTTTCGTACATACATGAAAATATGTATAGGTCGCGTATTTTGAGACTCAGTCACACATACTTGTCCTACTTCCAAACCTTCTTCATTCTGCACTTGAGAGTTCTTCGCTTCTGTTTGTGAATAAGCAACAGTGCCTCTAAGCGGCCGATAATCCAACACGTGGCGGGAAATAGTATCTGATTTCACTTGTCAGCCCTTGTCCGTTCACCCGACTGGCGCCAAATAGCCTTGACGCACCTTCTGACAGCGACCGGGTGGCGGAACGCATCGTCAGTGCCAACGCAGAGGCAATAGAAAAAAAAAACAAAAAAAACAAAATAACAAAAAACAAAACAAAAAAAAAATGAAGGAAGGTGTTCCCTGTACATGACGTCATGCCTTGAAACACCTGCCAAGATCTCGGGGTTTATTTCGACTGCCGAGGTGCGAATTAGATATTCAAAGTGGATTTTTTTCAGGTACAAGACTGACGTCCGTGGTTGCGGTAACGGTGGTATGTGTGGTGAACTGTTTTTTGTTTACTTCATTTTATGATATTTATCTATTTTCAAGTTGGCGTTTTATTCTCTCAGCAATGAAGATATTTTCTGGACATTTTTTTGCGCAAGGCTACACTTTTTGAGCTCTAACAAACTGGATACCATCAGTCGAAGCCGACAATGGCCATACTGCATGAGTCAACAGGGTAATTTTGGGTGATATATTTGTCCAACTTTTCATTGTCGATTATCAAGGCGTACCAGTAATATGACTGGCGATCTTACAGTATTTCTTGGGCACTCGATGAGGATTGAGCCTACTCCGACTGATCTATCATGAGAGACCTTTCTTTATAATGGAGGAAGAAATATAATTATTTTCTGAGTCGGGTTGGTCTTTGGAAACTTTAGTCCCAAACTTGTAAATATAGGTGATACAAGGTTTGCTCAGAAGCTATTAACGAAATATTAGTCTTCCTAAGGCAACCTAATCCGAAGTTTTACCTCCCCGCCACTAAAGAATCATATAATCAAAACTACCGAAATGAATCCTGTAATCACCATTTTGAGCACGACCACTACCTCCATTAACAACAACCATATACGAGGTCTACCCAAACGTATCAAGCCATTTTGAACACTTCGAGTTCCAGGACCTTGATGTATCCTGGTAATCACACGTGGGAGCCTTACTGCACATGTGTATGGATTCTTGTAATGGTATGGATTCTTGTAATAATATGGTTTCTAGTAATTAATCAAAGTGGTACTTCCGTTTGTTAATTCAATAAAAGGTTCAAATCGGTAAAAGATGATTAAAGAAGAACATAACATGATTGATTATTGAAATAAATTGATTTTTTGAAATAGATATCGGACACTGGGATTAAACAAGACATTCGAAAAGGTATAAGACATCATTACAGGATGAATACTCCAATTTCACCAAATGCAGATGGAAATGAACAGTGTTCATCGGGGAAAATATATCATTACAGAAATCACTGAATCGGCAAGGAAACTACAATCTTCTCTTGTTTAAGCCTACGTTCTATCACTGAGACGTATTTGCTTTTCCTGATCAAAGATTAATGCTTGTAAGATAGATCGTGTAACAGGGTTACCACTAAGATATATCTTGAATATAAGTCTTTGCACCCGCTCACAGACGGAATTATATCCTTTTGCGACCCCCTATATTTTTGTCTCCTCCTTCAGGAAAAGTGGCAGCTGGTGGTCACATACACACACACACACACACACACATATATATATATATTAATTAAATTAACAGATGTTGAGAAATAATTGGCTGAAATGACATTTTTTTAGAAAAAAGTTTTTTTCAATATTTAGTATTTAAAGCTGTAAAGCTCTCTCTCTCTCTCTCTCTCTCTCTCTATATATATATATATATATATATATGTATATATATATATATATATACTAGTATTCTACAAGAAAGGTCTAATAAATATAAAAAAAAAGTAAGGATAGTTATATTCATCAGCTCTCGGATTAGATTTCTCTGTCCGGTTTCAATGAATTTATCAAGAGAGAACTATTTTCTGTGAGCTGAGAAATACAAACATTTTACAAAATTTTTACAAAATATCCAAGTTATTAATTATCAAATACTCTCCAACAAGAGTGTCTTTTCTAAACTTTTTACTTATATATATATATATATATATATATATATATATATATATATATATATATGTGCGCGTGTGTATGTGTGTGTGTTGTAATCAGCATATTCGTATAAATATGTCTATGTATGTATATGTCCATTTTTAAGTGCATGCATCTGCGTGTATATAAGTACATGTGTGCGTGTGTGAGCGGGCCGTGCCTTGTCATTTCATCTCTACTCCTGTATGTATATGTGCGTTAGAGTAGGGAAGTACACAAAACTTTCTCCAAATGAATTGACTACAGGGGGGAACGGATGGCGGTCGGAGAGTTGAAGTTTGCTTGCAGAAAAACTATAGTAGTCAAAGTCGATGCAGAACAAAAACAGGTTGCAGTTTTTGAAAAGGTCCTTCTCTTATGTTCATCTGTCATGGCTCACAGGCATTGAAATTCCTGTTCAATGTTGGTTCTCAGCACTTCAACCCTCAAAGTGACTTGGCATCTCAAGGAGAACACACCATCAGGCTTCCTTCCCGGGGCACGTCCCCAACGTCTATGAATCTGTGCCTGTGTAAGCATTAGTGTTATATTTCTTCCAGCTCTGATACGTTGTTAGGAGTTCTCGCGCGCTTGTGTGTGTATGTGCACACGTGTGCGTGTGCGCGTGCTCACACGTGCATGTAGGTGTGTGCACATTTTTGTATAGTCAGTCGTTTCTTTTGAGTGTCATGTAACGGTGGATATTAATGCAATATTATTATCATTATTCAGGTATGCGTGAACGTATTTGCTAGTGCGCGTTAAAGGGGAAATTTACGAGACGGAATCAGCGAACCGAGTTCAAATTTCGGCTAAGACTGCTTATTTTCACTTTGCACTTATGTCCCTAGGAAAGGCATGAGTTCACATCCCCATTCATTCGGTCCGATTGCCAGATATTTTGATAGAATTATACGGCCTTATTTTATGCTAGAATTGGTGAACTTTTGTTAATGCCTGAAAGAGATTCGGACGATTATCTATCCGTGTATCTATCTACAACCATACGCATATATACACCGGTATGAAAACACACGCACATATGTATATAGTAAACAACTGTTGATGCCAAAAAGAAAAAAATACACATAGTACCATCAAAGTAATATCAAAGTATGCGTAAAACACGATAAAACACCAAAGAAAATTACAAGAATTACATTAACAGATATTGCGAAATAAGTGATCGAAATGACACAAAAAGATTTTTAATGTTTAGCATTCAAAGCTGTGAAGCTTTCTAGATTATATATATATATATATATATATAGAGAGAGAGAGAGAGAGAGAGAAAGAAAGAGAGGAAAGAAGGAAGGAAGGAGAGAAAAAAAAAGAAAAGGGGAAAGAGAAAAAACAGTACCATTAAAAAAGTTTTTTCTTCGTTTAATCTCCCATACTCTTTCATTTTCTCCATTTTCCATCGTGTAGGATGCAGTTGGAAATATTCAAATATTACACTGCGTCAATTCGACCGGTATGATGGAAAGGAGACCGATTAAGGGGATAAGTCGACCTGTTCAGCAAAAGTTTCGGCATGAGAAGCGGTGACCAGTTTTAAAATGAAAACTCTTATTGGCTGACATACCCAGTATTTACCAAGACATCCATAAAGCTTCCATTTCAACGTTTGCTAACATTCAGTACGAGATATTCATAACATAGACTCAACCGAAACACGGCGAAAGTCTTGTCGAATTCGACACGAACTAGAAGAATAAAAGCCATGAAGATGGAAAACTGATGTCCGAAACGTCGAAACACAACTTGTCTCAGATATTGTATATCATCTTATTATAAATGCATCACACGCACACACACACACACACATACACACACACACACATATATATATATATATATATATATGTGTGTGTGTGTGTGTGTGTGTGTGAGGGAGAGAGCATTTAGACCTAAATATTTTATATGTTTTCGTCAAAATCACTGACTGGCCTAGAAAAATCAATGAAGTTATAAGCATTTGTGAATTCCATTGTTAACTCCAAGTGTGTGTCATGTTGCACGGTGTTGCATCGTGTGTGTCAGCATTTGGATCTATGCGTTTGAATATGTGTATATGTTTACATGTTTGCATATATGTATAATTCAAGAGAGAGAGAGAGAGAGTGAGAAAGAGAGAGAGATTGCAACGTAAAAAGTAAGGCGGTTAACATTAAATTAAAAAAAGAAACAATTAATTTACATATTTTTCGACTTTGGTCGACAAATATCTTAATTGACGAGAAAACATTGACGAGAAAAACATAAATGTTCAAATATAAAACAAGGTGAAAGAGAAAAAAACGAGAAGAAGACTAAAAATCAAGAAGCGTTGACGGCGATGGCGATCACACATTCCAACAAGTCCCATTATTAAACCAGTCTGAATCATTCGATGCATCTTGAAAGCAAATAAACAAAAAAGTTCGAGTTGAAAATTTTATTTGTTTGATAATACAAACCGAGACAAAAAAAAGTAAAAATATGCGAAACCTTTAACACCTCTGAAAATCTTTTGTTTCCGAGAGAAAAATATTCTTCTTTTCTTCTTCTTAATATTATTATTATTATTATCATTATTATTATTATTATTATTGTCTATATCATGAATATTGTTATTATCTCCCTTCCTTTTCTCTGTTATTGACTTATGTATTTTAATATTATCTTTCTTTTTTTTTCATGTTATCATTTTATCATCTTCCACATATTTTTCATACTATAAATATATCATATCTTTTAATGTTATTATTATTATTATTATTATTATTATTATTATTATTATTATTGCAATTTCACACTAGTATTATCTTTACTTTTTAATACCTAATTCGTATTATTATATTTCATTTTTCAAATCCCTGTCCTTTGTTTTTTTTCGTGTTCTTATTCTTTCCCTCCTCTTCTTTTTGTTAATAGTTAATATTTTTTTCTGTCATGAATTTTTGTTCAACCCTCTTTCTCCTATCTCTTCTGTCATTTAATTTTCTTGAAATTAGTATTAAAATTTCCATAAACTTCTTGTTTTTTAAAATTCTTCTGTATTCTTCGCTCTCTCTCTCACACACACATTCTTCTTCTTCTTCTTCTTCTTCTTCTTCTTCTTCTTCTTCTTCTTCTCCTTATTATTATTATTATTATCATTATTATTATTATTATCATTATTATTATTATTATTGTGCTGATTTCAAATCCTCATTCTTGTTTTTCTCCTTTTTATATTTTGATTACTTTCACTTTTTATCTCAAGAAAATTTTTGTTCTCCAGTTTTTTCCGTGATCATCATTCTTTCTTTTATATTTCCTTTTTTCATTGTTGTTATTATTACCATCGAAACTGCTATCATTATCCATTTCTCTGTTTTTCTTCATTTTTCATTTTTGTCCTCAAAATCTTTCTCTTTTATAATGGCTTAATTCATATTTTTTCTTTCTTCTCCCCTCCCCTTTCCCCCCGTGCATTCATCAATCTTGTCTTCTTCTTCTTCTTCTTCTTCTTCTTCTTCTTCTTCTTCTTCTTCTTCTTCTTCTTCTTCTTCTTCTTCTTCTTCTTCTTCAACGCCGTCGTGGTCGTGGTCGTCGTCATCATTCGTTTTTTCTTTCTTTCAATATCTTTTATTTGCATTTCCCCGATCTTCCTAAGACAGCAGTAAAACCACTACGACTACGACGACTACGACAACGACAATGCCTCGGGTGTCGCCATCTTCTTTCTTTCTTCCCAACTCAACTGAATACTTGAGATTTTCCGAGTCAAATCCCACAAAAAACCCAGCCCATCAGTACAGAAAAAAGAAGCCCTCAACACTTAACGAACAAGAAAGATCCATCTTCAACGCTGTCCGTGGACAGATTCTTTTAATAAAGTCTTCTTTTCTATGCTTGTCACAAGTAAAGTGGGTGGAAGTTTTGTGTGCCCACCATTGTTTTCCCATCATACCCCAGCGACGCATGGAGAAGCTCGACTCCCGCCGGTTCGAACCTCTGTCTCGTATTTGATTGTCACCTGATCGAGGATGGCTAGAAGTATCCTCTACGAAAGAACATACACTGACTCTTCGATTCGGTCATTGTCCAGAGGTCTTGACCACAGAGACTCGATAAGAAACTTCTATAGTCAGTGTGCTCATCACAACGGACGTAGTTGACGAAAAAAAGACCTTTTCCAATGTTTGCTGACAATACATACATGCATACATACTTACACAAACACACACACACATATACACATTTGTGTCTTTATATGCGTATATAGTAAGCAAAAACATTTATAAGGTTATAATACACAATATATATATATATATATATATATATATATATATATATTTATATTTATATCTATATATCTATCTATCTATCTATCTATCTATCTATCTATCTATCTATATCTATCTATCTATCTATCTATCTATCTATCTATCTATCTATCTATATATATATATATATATATATACTGATGCATGTACACATTCTCTATAAATGTATACTTATTTATAAAGATATTAATATGGGGCTAAGAACTACATTATTCAATTGTTCCATTTATCTAAACATGCATACTTACACAATTGTCTACATAGGTATATCAATAGCTCCATGGATTGATGATGAAACACAGAAAAACACACATATATATATATACATATATTGGGAGAGGGTGCTTAGTTATGGATGAAGAATTCTTAATATTGGGTACAGAGCAAATGTAAATAGGTGTACGTATGAAATTCAGTTATTCGTAATGACTCTAAGTTTCATGCCAGTGGAGCAATCGTCAGACCGTCGAGTCAATTCAAACATAATTTGCTCAAATCTTACAATAAAACATCACAAAAATGACAAAACTTGATTGAGTTGTGAAAATATTCATACACTTCCAAACAATGTGTCCATCTGATATTTGAAAAATAATAGCAAGTGTTCATGATTTTGAATATGTTTTAGCGTTCTTCTTTCTTGCATAACAGGCCTTATTTTGTTAGAACAAGTTACCATGTTGTACCTTGTCCACATCCTAAAGCACTAGAGTTTCACAAAAACTGTGTATTTGGAAACCACCATGGTAAAATACAAAGAAAGCATTGAATATATCAAAACTCGACTTTACACAATTCTTGACTGTCACTTGGTGCCTCACATGTCTAGACTGTGACTCGAGGATATTTCTAAACAATTACAACTTCCCCAACCATCTGTGCTGTCCATAGTTAAGTCTATTGGGACTGTAAATGCTTTGTCAAGACCAGGGAGAATGTAAAAAAAATACCCAGAAGAACAGAATGAAAGAAAGGGGAGGGGTCCAAGGGTCACTAAGAAAAACTTTTTGACCTTGTTCAGTTTCAACCGTTAGCCACAAATACTGTAGAAGAGGAAAATATTGTCCCAGCAACAAAAATGATGGCTAATATACTGTTTGGACCTACTCATTGTGGTAAGCGAGTGACCCTTGCTCTTTCTTTAAAGTCTGGACATATGAGAGTGTGACGACCATCAAGTCTGAAAACGAGATTGACGAACCGAGTTCAAATTCAGATTAAGATTGGTTTTAATCACCGCCCTACTATCGGTACAAAAGATGGACAAACTTACTAGTTGATATGTATGTATGTATGTATGTATGTATGTATGTATGTATCTATCTATCTATCTATCTATCTATCTATTTGTATATATGTATGTGTGTGTATGTATACACGTGTGTGTGTGTATACGTACGTACATACTTCAAAGTTTTTATTGAACAATAATAAACATTGAGAAGGAAAGTGATAATACGACAAAAACTAGAGACACATGAACGTGAATGCAATTGTTCCATGTTTTTTTAAAAATTGGGATGCTGCGAAAGTTCCTTGCATACTAAAGGTGCCTTGATACAGGAAGTCTTGGGAGCCAATGCTTCAGTGGTTATAATTCCCGAAAATCGAATTGATGGACCGAGTTCAAACTCCGACAGAATAAATTTAAATTCATACCTTCTTTTTATTTAATGCACTTTCAATCCATTGAACCTTCAAACCTCTCGGAAATGTGTCCGCAGCGAGGAATTTTCTTTCGTGGGAAGGTCTACTTACAATGTAACTTTATGGTGAACTGAACAATGATTTTCCGTTCGTCGAAAGAAATCTGCAGGTGTGAATTTATCTCTCAGTGCTTACGTCAATGTGGTAGTATTTTTTAAAAAAGGAATATGACCCTAACCCAACAATAGGACATGTTTTTCTTTGAGCAAAAAATCCTACTCCTATTTCTAACCTCAGCACCAACCCATATACGATTATAAAACATGGACACAATTTCAATCCAATGGTCTACTCTGACATGCGAACTAACAACTCCAAAAGTGAGCACAGGAATTCTGAGTTTCGAGAAAGAATATTTTTTAGATTTTAGGATTAACTATATGGGACTGCCCGAAGATACACGCAGGTCTTCCCAGGAATGTGTGAGGGTCACACCAGGGTGTATGGCGAAACCCCACCTTATTTAATTTTATGATATCTGCATAAAAAGTAATTTGCTTTTCTGTGTTTTTACACTTGAAGTTTTTTTCTGGGGCAACGCTTGGTACCCTGGCTGGAATATATTGCATATATATATATATTCATTCTTATGCATTTTTTGTCCTGTTTTCTTTAGAGTTTTCTGAATTTTTTAGAATGTCATTTGTAACTTCCAGGATAACAATTAGATTATCTTAATTTCATCATAGTGGTCTCTCTACTGGTTATTGCATAAGCATGAAATAAACTGTAAATCACCCCTTCAAAACAAGATGAAAACAAGATTGAAAAAATTGTAACAGGAATTGGAAAATTCTTCTAAAAACCAGGGTTGCCAAATTATTCTATCAAAATCGGAGACGGAAGTACCAGAAAAGAGCACGGACGCATGTGTAAACACACACACACACACACACACACACACACACACACACACACACACACACATATATATATATATATATATATATATATATATATATATATATATATATATATGTATATAATGTGTGGGCACGTGCTTGTATGACCGTACTTTTGTTTGAAAATTTTTAATCAAAAACATCTCGAAAATCAAGCTCCTGTATCTTTAAATATGCATGACCAGTTAAAAAATAACCTATCTTGTTAAAGGGTCTAATTACCGTAATAAAGTACCAGGTGACCTTTATTGAAGATAGTTTTAAAATTTCATTTTTTATGCTGAGAAATGTTGGCGTAAATCCGGACGTAAAAAGAATGGTTTCGAAGAGAGCTTTTGGTTTCGGATATTTCAATACATGGGGTCTTAAATCGGACAACTTTGGATGTACGATTTCTTACAAATTTCAATCGGGCATGCATGGATGAAAACAAAGCGTTTATGTTTTTTGTTTACAACAAGTTGTCCGTCGTTGCTATGGAAACAAAACGGGCGGTGGAAGATTCGAAGTTCGTTTATTTTCTGTTCAAGAAAACTCATCCAATAAATATTATTCTTAAAAAAAAAACCCTTACCTACAGGTGGATTTGAACTACCGTTCTCACGATCAGCAAGGCGAAACTGTAACTATCAGACGCAAGGAAACATAAGGATCAATGAATTATTGTTTTTATCATGAACCCCATACACCTGAGTCAGAAAATCTTTTTCATTACCAACAGTGAAAAGTTTTGTTATAAGTTTATAAATTTGAAGGTCCTTGTATTCGTTTTTATAAAAACATTTGCAGTGTCAGGGAAAACGTGCCTGGAGTAAAAATTCCTTAAAAATTTGTATCTAGCATATTTTAGAGCAAATTTCGTTTGTCTGAATAAAATTTGGTACCAATCATGTTTGTTTGGAACTAAAATTTGAACAGTTTGCTCAAATCTTCACAACGCAATTACATAAAACTGACAGATTCCTGTTTGGTTTGGCCTTCATCAGCTAAACATAATTTGCAGTAGAAAAAGAAATTGTTAGGATTTGGATTGTTGGAGTAAAGCAAATTTTAATACGATTTTCGACTTAAACCAATCATCCAAATCTTATCATTCCACGAATAAAAAAAACTGACTTGAAACAATGCCTAAATTGTCATACATATTCAATATGAATAAATACCATTTGATAAAAAGGTATTATTTCGTTTTGTGTCCACATAACGTTTGACCATTGTCAAAATTGACCATGGATGCACAAAAGGGTATTAAATGATTCACTAAATGTCTGTCCGTATATACTTGTTTATTGCAAAGACCACGCAACATAAACCCATGACATTTTCTGTGAGGATTACTGGGAAGATTATTAGGAATTACTTTTTGAAAATAACCCCCAAAACTATGTAGCTTTGGGTGTCAATTTAAATTCAGGATAAATTGGACAAATTTCTTATGTCTGGCATTTTTTTAGCTGCCAATGTAGCTGAAAATGGCTTATTTCCAGAGTGAGTAGGTACTTTGCATCACTTTTAGAGAGAATGGGAGACTGAAAGAGTGAACAGTGATTAGTTTAGAGAGAGGCTGAGAGAAGAAGAATTGTTCGGAGATTGTAAGAAAAAATTATGTAATTTTGACGAAAACAATCCAAAATAATACCGTGAAATTTTCTGTGTCTACAAAAGTGATAATAGGAAAGATTTCAAGCAAATGAGTTTTTGAAAATCTGCCACCCTGTATTTTTTTGTGTCTAGGTGTGGGGGTCGATTTACAATTTCGTATCAGCAGTTTAGAAACGATCAACAAAAACTATCAACATAGTTTTCTTCAGTTTCAGAGCTGATCTGATTAGCTATTCATGTGTCGCACGAATAGGCCACATGAATGGAGCTTGAGGGATGAAAATTCAATAAAATATGATGTCTAGGATTTTTTTTCGGATTCCCCCATCCCCTAGAGACTTCAGATTTGGATTCAACTTTCAACGTGAATTTATGCTAAATTCGACCCATAGTTTATGTCCGGCAGCACATACGCTAATTTTTAAAAATTCTTATTTCCGGTGATCACTGCCCAACAGAAACACCTTAATTGGTCACCCTTTTTTCCCAATATTTCAATTGATCACCCCAACACGGCGTGCTGTCGAAAGACATTGGTCAGACTGTTATAGTGATCACTGCACAACGAAAGGTGACAGAGGTAACTTATCCATTGACCCCCCCCCTTTCAAACACAGCATGCTACCAAAAGAAGATAGTCAGGGGAGAGTTTCTCTTGAGTGACTAACGAGAACTGTTTATTTATGTTCTGAATTAAGGAAATAGTAATTCTATTTGAATATTTATTTAAAGCAAATTAGTTTTGAAGAACAGCCCTGAAATATGTCTTCTTTTTTTTTAGGAAGGGAGTCCTATTTACAATGTTATGTTAGCATTTTTTGCTTGAGTTTGGTTATTTTTTGAGACTATATATATATATATATATATGTATATATATATATGTATACACACACACACACACACACACACACACACACACATATATATATATATATATATATATATATATATATGTGTGTGTGTGTGTGTGTGTGTGTGTGTGAACAATGGAGACAGACTCAGGAGCAAAAGTATGTGGGGACCGTTAATTAATCAATTCATAGATGAATTAATCAATATTTTATACGTGTTTTTTTTTTGGGGGGGTATCTAGTGGCATGAGTGTACCTTTCAGTGGTTAAAAAGTTTTCGTAGAAAACAAATTTAAGATTTGGAAGCAAAAATGAAAATCAAGAAAAGATTCCTTTTGGGTCATGATGGTGAATCTGAACTGTATCCTGTCTGTGGTGAAATCTTTGATATGGTCGGATATCCTGTTGGGAAAAGTAGTAGCAGTTATGGGTATTTTATTGGTTATGTTGCTCAGAGGAAAGGGGCATTCTTAAGCATCGGTTGTCACGGATACTGGGGAGCTAGATAGTAGTTTAATGTTAGACTATTTGGGTGCTTGGTAAGTTGGAGATGAGGCTAAGTGTAAGAGATGAGTAAGAAGTAAAAAAGTTGAAACCGGTGAAGACACATTTTTAGTGAGCTGAAAAATACAACTTAGAACACAAAACCTTTTTCTAAAATATCCAAAATATCAAATGTACAGTAATCCCCGGCCAGGGTGGCTTTCTGAGGCAAGTCATTATCCTTCCCCGGTTTGCGATCGTAAACAATTCCTAATTTCTACGATCTTTTTCTCATTAATAATAGAAGATTATAACGATAAAATTGATAGATTACAAATTTCAGAGCTTTTTTCTTTATTAACGACGAAATGAATTATTCATATTTATCATGGTTACACAATAGATAATTGTAATGTAAATTAGAAAAAAATATTCTGTAGATGGATATATAATGGTGAGTACAGTACCGCTTGTGAGTTTAATTTGCACCCACTTCACCAATCATTGTATTGTGAGAAAAATCATGATTATCTTTTTTTATTATTGGTTTCGTGAAATAAAATTTATCTTATTCTTTTTTCATTCAAATGTCTGTGGTGGCATTTTAAAAAATGACCTGTTCGTTTTTATTTTTCCAAAAAATCAAACGCGATTTAGATTATCATTTTGGTTACAATTGCCATTCAGGTCTTGGAATGGATTCAGTTTTTTATGATTTAAACTGTATTTTTCTTTTTAACATAATGCAGATATCCTGTTGTTTTTTTTGCCTATAACAGCCATTAAAATATTTATATGGATATCGTCCTTATTTTTAGTTCTATGTACAAGCCGTGCATCGACTTGCAATGGATACCATTTCTTTTAATAGAAACGAATGAGTGTATATCAATACTCCAGCTTTGCTTCGTTTTACTCACTCACTTGGATTACGTAAAACAATTTGAATCTATAATTCCATTCCTGTGAATGCTGATGACACAATTCTGTATCAATCGCAGGAATTGATTTAAAAAAAGGATAAATGATTCTTTGATGACTAAAAAAGAAAAAGAAAAGAAAAATGACGTCAGCCAAATGGGGATAATTGATAAAGAAAAAGAAAAAGAACATTTGACGTCAGTTAACTGGGGACAGTCAAAGTTAGTTATAAAGATGTTGGACACATCTAAAAATAAATAGGAGTTGTATAAAATCGATCTCTTTCTTATCATTAGGTTACGGAATTATTGACATACCTATGCTCATGAACAAATGTACACATAGAGATTCCTAGCACGCTTATTTAGCGAAGGATACTATTATGATACAAAATTATTTATGTTCGGATCAAATCTTTTTCTCTGATAATTTGGTGCAAGATGGCTGACAATAGTCGAAGCAAAGAGGCAGACACTATTCCATGGCCGTAAATAACTGTTCTATCTTTTTCTTCGCTATATTCACTGATAGTCTATTGAGAATTTTTCAAATTGTTAACCGAATTTCTCTAAATGACAATCAGATCAACATTCAGAGTGACCTTTTTTTTCTTTCCCCTCTAACGTCTAGAACCGAGGCCCCTTTAAGAAATTGAGTGTAATGTGAACACACAGTAAGCTGCTTGAGGAAATGCTGATTTCCCTGGGTAGTTGTTCATATGCCTAATGAAAGACCCCAGTACAAAATAGTTATTAACAATATTCTTAGAATTCAAAATAAAAGATTATTGCAGTTAAAGTTTGTACGAAAGCATATTAAACGCAAATACCTAGGTATATATATATATATATATATATATATATATATATATATATATATATATATATATAAAGAAAGCTACTCAGTATCAGCAATCGACAAAATCAATTATACACACACACACACACACATATATTTAGTATTATTATTAAGAAATGAATAGATAATCTGACTGGCATAATTATAAACACGTTGTATCACATTGAAACTCTATTTCAAATTACCTCCCATTATTACACGGTGAATGTATCATTTGGTCTAGACAGCATAAATAAAATAAATTATTAAAATAAATGGGCTGCTTCTTGTTCATTCACTTGACATATCTGCTCTATTGTTTCATGCACAATTATATTATTAAGAAATGGATTTATAATCCGACTGAATAATTATGAATTCGTTGTAATACTTGAAATACTATTTGAAATGACTTTCGTAATTACACGGAGAATAAAAAGAGTGACGCCATGTCAAGGCGGCCACCTATTTGTCACAGGTTCGATTCCTACAGCAGCCAATTTATTCAGTTGTTTATTCTATTCACAATGTCTCTCCGTGTAATTATAGGAAGCCAATTCAAATACTTTCAAATGATATGTTACACAATATATATATATATATATATATATATATATATATATATATATATATATATATATATATATAGAACTAAAAAAAAATATATATATATATATATATATATATATATATATATATATATATATATATATATATACTCACTATTTTCATATATATACTACTTGAGTCGATGTGGAATCAGTAACCCAAGTTCAAACACTGGTGGGGGCTGTTTATGTTTATTTCACACTATTGGCCCTTGGAAAGGTATGAATCCATATCTCTTCCTACTATTGGTCAAATAGCAGAGTAGATCGGGCTCTCCAGCCTTGGGAAGACAATCAATCAAGGAGAAAAACTTTTATCTCAAACTACGGCATGGAGCCCTCTTAGGGTACTCTGATGCCCCTTTTGACACTCTTCCTGCATCCGTATACTTCTTATCAGGCGTCCAGTCCATCTCCATTTTTGTCTCCCAAGTATCTCCGATATCTTTTACTTTTGACCTGTTCTTTGACCCATTTTGATGTTTTTCTGTCTGTTAGTGCTATTTATAACATTGCTCTCCCCAAAATACTTTGCATTATTCTGATTGTTTTCAAGTGATTTGGTTAGTTCCCATTTTTCATACCTGCACGTCATAGCTGATATTATAGATTCATTCCAACCCTTACGTTTTAAGTATATTGGCAAGGTGCTTTTCAATATGTCACTCGTCACCCCCACCTATATATATATATATATATATATATATATATATATATATATCTTCTCTCGTTCCAACATCATGAAAAAAAAACCCTCTTTGACTATTGAAGACTATTTGACTCGGTATTACACGTGAGTTTTCAACCCAATGCAAGAACAAAAGTCAGTTAAAATATATACAAAATGACATTGGACTCTATAAAACATAAACAAGATAAATGTTGGAAAAGGAGTGAAACGTTGGGTTACACTTTCACCTAATCTGACTGGGAAAATGATAGTTAACATAGATGGAGAATATTTGAGCGATTCAAGAACTAAGATAACAGTAATGTTCAACGACGAATCCCGAAAAAACGTCGTATGAAAGGAGAGTGAAAATTATGAGGAGGTTAAGGAATAGATTTACCTTTATAACAGAATGACCACGAGAGCGAAATAAGATGACGCAAAACGATTAGTTATAAATAGGGATATATTGGAAAACACTTTCCCCAAAACGCAAAGTGAACAATGCACGTATCACCCCAGCTAAGACTTACGGATGCAGAACGTTGAAACAAACAAAATAGAGAAAAAACCAAATCGGAGTCACACGGAGATCTATTGGAACAGAAATGCTAGGAATAACTGTGAGAGACAGAAAAATATCAAGACTCAAGAGTGGACCAGGATGAAGGATATTATAATCAAGCGATAAAAATGGTGATGAGCTGGACACTTGGCAAAAAGAAAGGACGTCAGATGGGACAAAAAAAATTAACTGATTGCTGGGACGGCAAGCACAGTAGGAAAATATAGGAACAAGGTATAGGAAGGAGATGGAAAAATAGGCCGACGAGACATGGCAGAGGTTAGCACAAGCACAATTGTTATGGAAGGAGATGGAAAGGGCCTTTGTCCAGCAATGGACCTATGGTAGTTGATGATGATAATAATGATGATGATGATAATGATGTGTATACATAGGTATATATATATATATATATATATATATATATATATATGTGTGTGTGTGTGTGTGTGTGTGTGTGTGTGTGTGAAAGAATATTGTTTGTCTGTCAGTTTGGTGAAGACAATCTGGAAATTGAGTTGAATATGAATATAAGTTATTAATTCATATTAATGATGATATTTCGTCCGGGACAGCTTTGATGAATCAAGACTGATCATCATAGGTTGAACTCCTTCAATCCGGTAAAACATGCAGCCGGATCATAGGAGTTGCTGGAATACAAAATGAGGGATTGGAGTGGTTCAACCAGTTTATAGAGAGACAGAGAGAAGAAGAAGAAGAAGAAGAAGAAGAAGAAGAAGAAGAAGAAGAAGAAGAAGAAGAAGAAGAAGAAGAAAGATAGAAAGAAAGAAAGATAAATAGCAAAAAGAGGAAGGGGAGAAGCGGGGAGAGAGGCTGGAGAATAAAAGTAGGAGTAGAGTTTACTTCATTTTTAGATTTATCTCTTTTATCTTGTTCCATTCATTTTCTCTCCTCTTTTTTTCCTGAACTCCTCTTTTCCCCCTCATCCTTCTCCCTTATTTCCCCTTATCATTCCCTTGTTTCTCCTCCTCTGACCTTTTTCGCTGTAAGACTCCTTTTACTTCAACTCCTACTTTTTAGAAATTCTTTCTCCTATTTTAAGAGTCTTTTTCCTCTTACTTACCCCTCCTCCTTCATTTTCCTCCGGTTCGTTCCTTCTTTTACTTCTCACCTTTTTTTGTCTCCTCCTTTTCCCCTTCCTCCTCCTCCTCTTCCTTCTATTCTCCGATCTCGTCCTTACCAAAGCCCCATCTCCTCCTCCTTCTTCTCCTTTTCCTCCGTCCTTCGTCGCTATCAACGTCATCATTCACCGGCGGCGATGGCGGCAGTGAACTGTACTGTCCTCCTGCTCATCTGGATTTCTCCACCAATTGTTGGTTGGGAAAACAAGACTGAAGAAATAAAAAAGCAAAACGTCTTTGTCTCTGCTTGTCGTAAATCCAACGACAGGCTCCGGGCCACGCGTTGCAACAACTGATTAGCCGAATCAGTTGCAGAGCTCATTCAACGCTTTCGGAACGAGGGCTGAGCCGTCCTCTTTCCCTTCATTGCAACGTACAGCACCCGACTCTACTGCATCCATATCTTCACGTTCTTTTTGTTGCTGTTGTTTTTATTGTTCTTTTTACTTATATACTTGAAGCATCTACCTTACTATGGCTTACTTATTTTGTACTACGCTTTTCCTTGTTTATTTGTTTATCTCTCAAGTTCTTTCCCTTTTTCTTTGATCTTTGAACTTTCTCCCTTCCTGCCTATCTTTTCTTTCTTTTTTCTCCCATTCTTTCCATCTTCAATTCTTTCCTTCTGATTGGTCTTTCTAACCCACTTTCCTTCTTATCAAATGGGGGAAGCCAGTAGAAAGATTGTGTTACGCCAGCCTTCCGAGGAAACAAGGCCAACCTAAGTTGAAAATCAGCAGTCGAAATCTCGACTTTTATCTGGAATCGAAAACGGACCGCCAGCACCGTTGGAAATACGCAACAATCTAATCCATGAAGCAGGCTTTTCCATCTTCTTTTTTCTTTTTGGTATCTTTTGGCTTATTCTTTGACGTTCTTTCACTCACAATGATTTACGTGTGAGTTTTTTTTTAATCTTCAGCGTATGTGGTGGAATACACATGCGTGACATGGTAGCCCCTTCTCGTACAGCGTTTAGCGTCCAGGTAATAAAAACCATTAATAATGTACATTTAAGTGCTTCGTGAATGTAGCCTTGAGCCAGACTAACTACTGTCATTGGGAACGCAGAAAAATCAGCGTTAAATAAAAGCGGAACCTAGACTGGTTGATTTCATTGTGTCTGAGTGATGCTCTTTTTTAAATCTTTCGTATGAATTCAGTATATCATGGGAAGGTAGAGATTTAGTTACGTTATCGCGTATGTCTGTTTTGTTTTGTTTTGATTGTATATCATTTTACTTGAACAATTTATCATACTCCACTTCCAGCTGACTAGGCCCGTCAAAGCTTCACCAGAGCACTGTCACCCGACGCTGAATATGGGGGTTGAGCTTTCCTGGTTTGAATTCAGAGTTGTCCGTCTCCTAGATTGGCTGTCAATCAAGGCTAAAGAATCTAGTCTGCTCTGTCATTTATTCCATCGCTAAAAGAGAAAAGATGGATTCACGCCTTTCCCAAGGGTGTTAGTGCGAAATGAACGGATTTTTCCATATTGTTGATCGTTTGGCCACCCACATCTCCTCTCGCTCTACATAACTCTTTGAACAAGACTGCCACTTCTACCAACTTGCGTTTTATACAACTAGTTTGGAGAAAGGTGTGTCGTGTGGGAATCTTGAAATACATCCACGACGTACAGAAAGTGAAACTCGCGTAACCCTAACCTTGCAAAGTGAGATCTTTTTTCCTACACTGTAACAGAGAAAATTCTGCTCAGAGACCAAGAGTCATTGAAAAAAGCGATACCGTGAAAGAATACAGAAAACGAAGAAGGGTAGGTTCCATTATATTGGACAACAAGGATGACGGGGATTAGCAAGTTGGCAAAAACTCGAGAATAAAGGAAGGGGAATGAAGGAATAGGAATGGGACAAAGAAAATAAGTCGAAGGGTAAAAGAAGAGAAAAAACAAACAACGTAAACAAATGGATGGTGACGGAAAATGTGAAGGAAAGAAAAGATTGGGATAAGATAATACTTCAGAAGAAAAAATGGGAAGAAGGATGAGAGCATGGATCAGAAATGTTTGCTAAACAAAAAGGAAAAAAAAAAAGGAATCTATCTTCTTCTTTTCTTAAAATTCTTTTCTTTCTTCCTTGTTTTAATTCAATGATTCCTTTTCCTCATTGTATACTTATCATTTCTAACATTTTTTCTCTCCTTTCTTTCTTTCCGCTTTGTTCTTCTTTTCTCTCGTCTTTATTTTCGTCTTTCATCTTTATTTCTATCATTCGTTCTTGCATTCATTCCATCATTTCTTCCCTTCTTAATCCGATTTTTTTTACTTCTTTCTATCCCTTTTCTCTCGATCGTTCGTTCGTCTCTTTCATTCTATCATTTCCCTTTTTTTTGTCTGTCACAAATCTCATTGCTTCTGTTGTCGTTCTCGATGCTCATGTTGTTTTGTTTATTGCACTGCGGAGGAAAGGCATAATTTGTTGTGGTGGTTCGTAATGCGCATGCGTCTTGAATGTCAGTGCAGGTTATAGCCGTGGATGGTGGGTGAGTTGGCAAAGGCACGCACCGGTGACCATGATTGCTTGATGCACATCCGTGCTTCTTCTACCTAGTGCAACGAATGTGGAACGACCTGGGGCAACGGAGGACCAACAATACAAAAGTAGGTCTCCGCTAATAATGCACTACAAGTGGGGAGCTGACGTTTTTCTGCGAGCTGTTTCTTTTTATTCATTTCTTTTTTCTTTTTGCTCAAGAAGAAGGTCGTAAATCTCGAGTAAAAGCAGAACCTTGACTCATATTTATTTATATATCTACATGTATAGAAAAATACGTCTATTTGTACGAGCTTTCCAACCAAACGCACACATACACACACACACACACACACATATTTATATATATATAATCGTGAATGCAAAACCTTTACCTACCTATAGTGATATATAAACTCATTTATGTTCACTCACTAGCTTTACACACACACCCACATATATATATATATATATATATATATATATATATATATATATATATATATATATGTATATATATATATATATATATATATATATATATATATATATATATATATATATATATATATATATATATATATATATTTGTGTGTGTGTGCATGTGTGTTTATGTGTTTGTGTACCTATATGTTTGCGTGTCTATCTGAATTTAGTTGTGTGTCTATATGGATCTATCATATACATCTTTATATACGTCGATATACTCGTGTTGCACATAAATACAAAACAATGTTTTCTCAATAAATAGCAAGGTATTACGTATATATATATATATATATATATATATATATATATATATATATTAGAACATGTACTTGGTGTATATGTTTATTACTTATGCGCATATAAATCTACATACGTATGTGCATGTGATGAATATATTCATATACATACAAGTTTCTAGTCCAAAATTGTAAAATGTACACACACATACATTAGCACACACACATATTGCAGAATTATTTGTATACTACGTAATATATGTTGAGAAATACGTGAATATGGATGTATATGTGTATTCAATGATAAAGACATATGTTTTGTCAATACATGTCCATACATATAAATGTGTGCATTTACCTAGGTGTAATTACGATTAGGTTCTGTCAAGGTTGACTACAGTGATATCTACTTTGCCGTTACTGAACCTGTAAATAAGTAAAATATGGGAGATTTGTTTACCCTTGTGCTCAGTCTCATGCATATATCCCCGCTGACCATTATGGAATGTCGTTGATTGTCGTCAAGACATCTTTCGATGAGGTAGAACACTGGGAAAAATGGATACATGCTTTGTCCCAAGGGCATGACTGCAATGGGAACATAAACTGCGCCAGTCCGAATTTGAACTCAGTTTGCTCATTTTGTTTTCCGTACTGCCAACCGTTAAGCCACTCTAAACTCTCGACGTGGAATTATACAAACGTACAAATCCTTTTTTGTGTACTGCATGCATGTATGATCTGCTAGGAATGTATCCAGCCGGTTGATATTGGAAAAAAATGTAGCGTACCGATGATAATGGTGCCTCAGTCCTCTTCAAATGACTCCTATTGAGAGCTTACACATTTATCCCACTTTTTGGAACAGTCTGAAAAATTCTCCTCCAGGTTCGCCATCAGTTATGACCTTCTTAATCTCGTCCCCGGTTAGTAATCTCTTTGGAAATTGGAAATTGCAGGGAGCCTCATCTGGACTATATTTTGGGGCCGACCGACCTAGGTAATGCAATATTTTGCAAAAAAAGCAAAAAAACAAAAAAAGATACACGAATATTAGCGTAACAGGATACAAGTGCAATAAGATCTCCTCTGATAGGCTGCTAAGTTACATTAAGGCCCTGCGACCTGTTTACGAGATACTTTCGAGACAGACTACGGATATATATATATGAGTGTGCATATGAATTGTGTGCTAAGAATAAATTTTACAAGTCCGTGCCCTAACACGTAATTATCAGCACAATTTTGACCTGAAACTTTCAGTGTACAATCTTCGATGTATGCAGTTAATATTCACTTGTGGTTTAAGTACAATGACAAAGAAGGAGATTATGTTGCAAAATTTTTGTTGTATAAAATAAATCTCTTGTTTCTCCTCCAGTGGGTGTAGACTATTTGATGTACCTACATATATATTTGTATATATATTACGTAAGATTTGATGTCAAAGTCAAACCTAAAAATGGGAAAATATGTAATTGCAAAAGAAACATCATATGGTACAATCCTGCTTTCAACGTACATTTAAATACCAATATCAGGAAAATCTACTTATATTTAATTAACAAATATTTCCCGCATGACAACATACTACTTAATATATCTAATAATTACACCATTGGATTAAATTATTCCTGCATAGAAAACTACGATACATAATAGCAAAATAATCAGAAATAATGAAAAGAAAAACAATGGATCAAACAATACACAATATTGTAGAAATTCCAATGAATACCCCAGAGAAGGAAAATGCAATCAGGAAAATGTAATTAATAGAGCTACAGTTGATACTAAAGAGAGTCTGAATGATACAAGATATTATGTTGGAGCTGCTCAATCTGAATAATTAGATTTGGCAATCACAATTTCTCATTTAACAACGAAGAATATAAGCACAGATCAACTCTATCAAAATACATTTTGAAATCGGAAAATGATAATGAAAAAAACACTGATTATAACATGAATTAAAAAAAAACAAACAATACCCAAGACAAATAGTGCTATGCAAAAGTGCTATTTGTGCTTGGAAGAAAAGCTTAATATAATCTTCTTCATAAATGATCAGCAAATCCTAAATTTAGAAAAAAACGAATTAGTTGTAAAATGTCGACATTTCTATTAGAATTTCAAAATGAGAACACAGGACATATCAACTTCAAAGATCAAAATAAGAAATCATATCAAATCATAAATACAATTTACAAGTGAGTGAATTCCACAATTTTCTGTAATAATTATGATGATGATGATGATGATGATAATGATAATATTCCTGATGATATTATATATAAACATAATGCAAACTCGTATCATAGATTAGATACCAATTATACACATTAAAATATATAAAAATAGCAATAAATTGAAAACCCCCAGATTTACCCAACAAAGTAACTATCAACAACTCATATCGAAAAGGCTTATCATTGAACGTCAAAGGAGTGCCAACTGCTGCTACAAGAAGAGAACTAATAATAACGAAGCATTTTCAAAATTCAAAAAGAACGAAACGCTGAAAAAAAGAAAAAGAAAAAGAAAGACTATAAAATAATTTTACTCTATTGAGAAGTACATTAATATACGTAAACTTGAGATAAGGTGTTGTCTCGCCTGAATCGTAAATATTGCTCTATATTGTATTAACAAAGTATTGAGCACTTTTGATTTAATGAAATAAAATCAAATTTTGAAACTTCAACTGCACTACCTCTTTATTAAAAGTAATTTAAAACAAAGTTATATGTATATATATTCATATATATATATTTATATATATATATACATACACACACACACACACACATATATATATATATATATATATGTATATATATATATATATATATATACATATACATATACATATGTAAAACAAAAAAAAAATATATAAGTATATACCTATGCAACCCACAATACATACATACGTATATACACGCGCACACATTTATGTACACGCATTGAGAGAGAGCGAGAGAGAGAGAGGGGGGGATATACTATTCATGTCAAGACAGAAAAGGTGTATATAGTGCATATAAAATCTTAATCATAATTGAGTAAAACTGGACTGACAGACAGACATATATATATATATATATATATATATATATATATATATATATATATATATATATATATATATATTCTGATTGGTTTCCATACATCGATATATTATTGCACAAGGAAATGTGTGGATGCAAGGAAACACACATAAACGAATCGTTACCATCAAACACATTCGTCCAGAAACCGACGACAGAGAAAAAAACATATGTCCAGAAACGACAGAGGAGAGTAGGGAAAGAGAAAGAGATTTTTAGTAGATAAATCACTTGATTCATTGAATGCTTGCGAATGAAGTTTGAAAATCAAATAAGTATTTCGGTCTTGTATGATCTGAGAAACTTTGAAAAATCATCCCAGCACCACCTGTGTCCACTTGGAGTACCCAAGGAGTCAGTAAATTGGTGGAAGTTAGCTGAATATTCTCCGTCACAAAATAAAAAGAATTTGATTATCTAACAACAATTGCAGAAATCTCGGTGCTTGTATACGTGTATGCGTGTGTATGTGTGCGATACCTCGACAATGTCATTTAAGACTAGTTGTCCTTCAACTGATATGGTTCTT
The DNA here is from genome assembly GCA_963457665.1 of Thysanoteuthis rhombus. Classification (NCBI taxonomy): domain Eukaryota; kingdom Metazoa; phylum Mollusca; class Cephalopoda; order Oegopsida; family Thysanoteuthidae; genus Thysanoteuthis; species Thysanoteuthis major. The sequence continues at coordinate 69,903,785 of OY735201.1, read as the reverse complement.
GGGGGGACCGTATCCAAGAACAAATGAGAATAGCTCATATAGCTTAACGTACGGATTATTACAATTGACCGTGAGGACAGCACGAGAACAGGCGTTGTCATGCAGCAAAATCACCGATGGATGCCCTTGTCCAGAAAAAGACCTCTGTTCCAATGCGTCATTCAAACGAACCAATTGCTTACGGCAGCGTTACTCTGTGGCAATGTATCAAAGTTTCAGAAATTTGTAGTAAAAATTCCCTGTGAATCTCGTCAAGCACAAGGGACTTTTTCCAGGAATACATTGCATACTACGTAAAGTCACGAGTTTATTGGTTTTGTATTATTGTAATAAATCTACTTTTCAGCGTCAGTGACTACTATCTTGTCTCCAAAGTGTTTCCCTGTGTTGAGCACGAAGAAAAAATCAAGTGTTCAAACTTTGAATTATATTTCAGTAAATTCATGTGGAACCTATTTTCTAAGCCTCTGAATTCGTCTCAGGACCGGTAACGGACGTACTATAGCCAACTTCAAACAGACTTCTAAGATTTCCCAATCATTGTTGAAAAGATGGCGTTGGAGAATTCTTCTTCAACATAGCTGTCCATTTCAGGCTTAGTCATAACATCAGAGTATTGGACGCAGTATGATATTGGCAAATATTTCAAATGCGTTTTATATTTCAAATTTAAATGCGTCTTATATGCCAGCTAATATGGTATTTGCATGAAAAACTTTTTTTTCTGTTTTTGTGGACAGCTTGTTGCTGATATTTGTACATTTGATTCTTATTGAGTGCTCCATAAAAATGACCTCATGCCAACCTCAATTCAATTTAGAAAAAAAATATATCTGTTAAAGCCTTCATGGATACAAAGCGCAAGAACTACAAATAATGTACACCAATGATAAAATATAAAGAAATCATAAAATTAAATTGAATCAAATTAAAGATAAAAATGAAAGAAATTCATGAATATATAACACGAACATAACTACATCCAATCACTAATATTCAATCCATACCCCATCCAATGTACTTCAGTCTTTTCAACTTCTATTAGATTTTTTTCCCTATTGCCTTTGTTGTCTTTCATTTCAAGAACGTCTGACTCGCCCTACCCTTTTAATATATAGTCTCTCGTGGCTGGTCTTTTATTTGCACAAACACAGTTTTCCCCGTCAATTTTACGCTACATTCGCCTTCATTTTGCTTGCATGATTTCCTGTCATTTCAAAATTTTGTCTTACTAGCAATTATTATTATTATTATTATTATTATTATTATTATTATTATTATTATTATTATCAACAACTGCATCTTGACACCAGTTGCCTGGTAGACGTTGCTGAAGACTGAGTGACTGCAGGTCTACTCGAATCTCCAGCCCTCTTCTCAGCCCTCTGACAGTGTGCAGTAGTGCTGTGGTCTGTAGTTTCACATCAGTTGCCCGGTATTTGTCGCTGAAGGCTGAGTGACAAAGTCTCCTCAGCTCTCCTTTCATCGTCCTCACATATCACTGCAGTTCTGTGGTTTGTACCGTCTCCTCAGTATTTGTGCAGAACCCAGTAGTGCCCAGGTCAGCATAGACTCAAAATGTCACAAAATGTCGGTGAAATTCTCAAGAATTTTTGGATACCTTGTGTCGTGTTTATATCGCTACAATACAGGGGGGGGGGGAGATTGGATGTTCCTTGATCCACCCCAAAATGCTTACAATTCTTCCCTAGCCTATTGCCCAACCTTCCACGAAATTAAATCAGAAATTCCAGAGATATCATGTGGACCGAACGTGAAGGTCCGATTCCGTATGTATTTGTCAAGTTAATTGAACCCTCCAAGTAAAATATAATACAACGGTTGAAAGCCAGTTAGAATTGTACATTTTTTCTTAGTTAAAGCAATCCGAATATGCGCGTCTGAAGAATTCTCTGTACAATGTGCCGTTTTGATTGTTACATAAATATAGAAAAACTATCATTATTATAGGAATCATTACTATTATCTTGTATTGTCTCCTGATTATATTTAATGTTTTTATGAGTACCGTCCTTTGCATTTGGTTGATGCTATTGTCCTTGGTATTCTACTTCAGGAGATACTTTGTGAGATTTGTAGTCACTGCAACCAATTATTATTATTATTACTATTATTATCATTATTATTATTATTATTATTATTTGGAATCTTACACCAGTTGCCTGGTGGTAACCGCTGGAGATTGAGTGACAGCAAGTCTCCTCAAGTCTCCAGCCCTCCTCTCCTAGTACTCATAGGTCGCAGTAATTCTGCAATTTACAGTTTCACACAAGTTGCCCAGTGGTTATCGCTGAAGGCTGAGTGACAATAAGTCTCCTCAGGTCTTCAGCTAACGTCTCCTCTCTCTTTCGCATATCATGACAGAGCTACGATTCATTGCAGCACTTATATCTCTAGCACCTTCCTCAGTATCCGTGCAGTTCCCAGTAGTGCTGTGGTCTGTACGGTCTCTATCCTTCCCCTAATCCTGATCTCCTCCAGTCTCACCCTCAGCGTTTTGGGGAAAGTTCCTAGTGCGCCCACTATGACCGGTACTGCCCTGGTTTTCATGTTCCACATCATACTTAACTCTCTTGCTAGGTCCTGGTATTTTTCCCTTTTTTCACCCTCCTTCTTTTTTACTCTATTGTCTGCAGGCACAGCAACGTCTACTATTTGGCAGGCCTTCCTTTTTTTGTCTACTATGACTAAGTCCGGTCTTCTTGCCTGGATGAGGTGGTCAGTTTGGTTGTCAAAGTCCCAGAGTAGTTTGTGGTTGTCATTCTCCAAAACTGCCTCTGGCTTGTGCTGATACCACTTTTCCACATGGTGGAATCCCATTTTTTTATTATTATTATTATTATTATTATTATTATCATTATTATTATTATTATTATTATTATTATTATTATTATTATTATTATTATTTACTAAGCTTAGCTTGATACGGTACTGGACCAAATGGATAGAAATACGTATATTGTGTTGCACCCATATCCAAAGTTGGAGGGAGACGATTGTCAACCTACCTTGAAAATCAGTATTCGAATCTATCAAGGGTCTATTTGACTTGAATATAACCACTGGAAATCCCGTTTTTATCTGGGCATCGATGGTAATATACAGCTTGCTCTTCTCTTCTCCTTTTTCGATCCATACTACAACAAATAGATCAGTAGAATTGTGTGGTGTTAGTAGGAACAACATAGTTTTCTTACCTCCAGCGTCATCATTTCTGATACTTCTTTTAGTGATAATAGCAATAAGCAGGTTTGTGGAAATTCATTCAATGAGAATGGATACAACGTCCTCATTATCCTAATTGTCATTATTGAAAATCTGGTATTGCCTTTTCTTCTTCTTCTTCTTCTTCTTCTTCTTCTTCTTCTTCTTCTTCTTCTTCTTCTTCTAAGTAGTAGTGATTTTATTATTATTATTATTATTATTATTATTATTATTATTATTATTATTATTATTATTACAAATAGCAGTATCAAGTCTTCTATTAATTCTCCCAATTAGACCAAGAGGCACAGTTGAGAAACGATGGAAAAAATTATGCTTTCTAATCAGTGTGAATATATCCAGACTTGCAAATAATTCCTTCCTGTTTGCTTCAATACAAACGACAGAAAATGAATCCACGTTCCTCACACAAAGAAAGGACCACAATCAAATATTCCCCCATAAAATGAAATAAAGTAAAAACGAAACGGAATAAAAACTCGGGCGTT
>OY735201.1:69870051-69895051 GCA_963457665.1 Thysanoteuthis rhombus | reverse complement strand
GATACGTGGAAAATTGTTTTTTTTCCCATCTTTTTCAATAAAAAAACGCAGTTGAGAAAATTGTCCATATTTTCATCCAAAGATTAAAAAAAAAGAATAGATATTATTCTTTGATTATGTCATCAAAAAGTATTATTACCATTGATGAATAATCATGTAAATAGACCTCTCCCCACCATTTGAAACCCCTTAAAAAATATTTCGGGAGGTGGTTCTCAAAGACCCATTTACTAAAAACACTTCCTGGGGAACGAATCCGTACCCAATAAAAATTTCATGGATTTATATCAAGTAGTTTTTGTGGTAGGCGAGAACATACATACACTCAGGCGGACTTTTGACAAATAATAATTTTGATGAGATTTGCACGATCTGGAGCCACGTGTTTGTAAATAGGAGACAGGTGGAGATATTCATTGCATACAGAGGAATTTTGTATGAATCAACATATAAATTGATTATTTTATTGCGACCACTAATCCAATGCCACTCACAACAAATATCGAGGCAACTGCTTGATCTACGACTGTTAAAGTGCAATATAATAAGCCAATCGATTGTATTTATTGAATTTCTTCTTCGCCAGTTGACTTAAATGTTAGTCGTGAGGTGATGGAATATCGGCGTTGGTAAGATCTCATCATAAGTAATCCTTTAATTAGAACTTATTCATATGATGGTGGGTGAATTCTGATTCTTCTAAAACTGAGTTGATATCACATATCATCGTTACTCAAACAATATAATGGCCTCCTTTAGAAACAGTAATATATATATATATATATATATATATATATATATATATATATATATATATATATATATATATATATATATATATAAAGCCGTGATGGGAGCTCATATAACAAATAGCATCATCTAAAATGTCCCCTTTTCCAGATTATGGTAGTTCAGAAATGATACACCTCATTATAAATCATTTTTTTCTCTTTTCTTTGTTGTCTTCAGGAATCACTTATAGACGTATGTACCAGGCTGAACTTGTAGGATAAAATATCAATCTATTTTCGCCGGGGGATCGGCGATACTTGGCTAAAAAGCTAAATATACTTTTTTGGTCCATCGTACTCTGAAAATGAGAGTATTCTGGCACATACTTTGATTACAATTTTTTAAGATAACATCTCTTTTAGCAGTTTTTGAAATATGGTCATTTTTATAAATCATGATTCATCTCTTGACTATTCCCATTTTCAATTCAATTTTCGTTGGTTTTAATCGCAACACCGAGGGCCGTCACTAAACAGCCGTCAATGAACATCGAAAATAGAGAATACGCTCTTAGTGAAACTAGAATCTTCATCTTCTCTGGGAAGCTTGGTTATCCGTATCAGTTGCCCTTAGCGGTTGAACTATGAAAAAAAACCCTTTGGTTGGTGGAGCGGTTGCGATGAAAAGTAACTAAAGATAAGATGAAAGAAAAACTTATATACGAATTTATAATGGTGGGCAATGCGTCATCTAAATAAAGAAAGACGGGTCTGGTTGGTCACTAAATAGAAACTGTCACGTGACCAACGTCTTTTGGCAGTATGCCGTGATGGTAGTGATCAATCAAAACATTAGAAGAGATGATCAATGAATGAATTACTTCTTTTGCATTTTGTTGGGCAGTAATAAATAAAAAGTCTGAATTGTCAAAAATAAGCGGGCAAAAACTAGAGACTAATTTAGCATAAACTTACATTGCAAACTGAACTACCACAAAGATATTTTGGGGTAATTTTAAAAAACTACATTCAGTAGTTATGTGGTTTACGGTCGCGTCCCCTTCTCAACAGAGGCGGTATTTACTGTTTTTTCGGGTTCTGTCGATATCCGCTCTGAAATAGTTTGTCCTGATGCATTTGTCTTGGGCTGCCATGAGATATTCTGTTTCTCTTTTCAGGTTTCCTCTGTGTGACCATGTCTATGATCGCTCGTCTGTTAAAGGAACCAAAGGTACAAACTACTTGTTTTACATTGACCAGATTACTCTAAAAGAAGCCAGAAAAAATGACAGATGTCGAAATGGGATAGATCGACTATAAGAAAATATAGACATGATCCAACGCAGCTGAAAACTCGAATGCCACAAGATATGAAAGATTAGCAAAACAGTTGTGAGACTCCTAGCTAACTCAATGAAAAACCAGGAAGTAGACCTGAAAGCTACTGGAGAAAAATTTACAGAGGTAAGTATGAAATGGAGAAATTTCTATGCCTACCACTATGTGTATTAACCTTAATACCACTAAATAGAATCCAGAAAAAAAAACAGCAAATGTTACCGATTCTGCCAAACAAAAGAGAACGTCAATCACCTCAAGTACATGGACGACATAAAGATATGTGCAAAGAACAGGGAAATATCGTTCAGCAAATTGTAAAATGTAGAAAAAATACGCATTAATGATAATGCACAAAGAAAGGCTTACAGCAGTAGTGAGAACCAAAAAATCAGATCAATGAATCGGCTAACGAGGAGCTTTGTGACGATGCACAAGGCTTAACACCCCAGAGATGACACAGATAGACTTTATGTGAAGAGGAAAGGAGGTGACAGTCAACTTATCAGCATAGAGAACTGTGTTAAAAAGGCCAAATGCAGGATTAGAAAAGCATCTGCAAACAAGCAGTGAACAAATCATACAAAGTGCCCAAAGCAGTGCAATAAAAAACCAAAAAAAAAATTTAATAGCGAGGGGGCATCAAAGCAGACGGGAAAAAAAGAGATGGAAATAGAAACTGATATTCAGAAGACATACAAAATATCGTAGACGACAAATTATGGGCATAGCTACATAAAGGAAACCTGAAAAGAGGAACAGAATTGCTCATCATAGGAAATGTCTCGTGACGACCTATACCAAGACATAGATCGACAAAACCCAAACAAACAGCTAATGCCACCGCTGTGGAGAGAGAGAAAGGACTGTGAACCACATAACCAGTGAATGCAAACTTGCCCAGAAGAAGTACAAAAATTGACATGACAAGGTAGTAACAGTTATACGCTAGGAACTAAGCAAGCAACTGGGTTTCGACTATGCAGATAAATGGTATCAGCCAAACCAGAGAGGATCCCGGAAAATAGAAGCCACAAATCACTTTGGGACTTTGACATTCAAATTGATCACCTCATCCAAGCGATTGTTAGGCGTGAACATAGGAAGGAGAACCTGGCAAATGAAAGGTGGCTATGCCTGCATGTCACAGAGCAAATATGAATGAGAGGGAAAAGCTAAGAAAATACCAGGATTTGGCAAAGTTCTGAAGAATATGTGGAATATGGAAGTTATGATAGTACCAATAATAGAATGCACACTCAGAACTGTACTGAAGACACTGAAAACAATATTGGAGGAGTTGGAAAGGAAAGATTGAGAATATGCAGACCATCACTCAAGCAGGGTCTGCACGGATACCTGGGAGAGTGCTGGAATCATGAAATATATGACTTCCTGTCATTAGCGAAGAATAGGATGTAAAAGGTATGATCGACATCGTGTAAAGTTTAAAGCTGCTGTAATATGCGTAAAAGGTTGGGGGAGGTTTGGAGGCCCGAGGAAACTTATAGTCACTCAGCTTTCAACAACAACTACCAGGCAACTAGTATGAAACTGATAACCACAGTATTGCTGCCAACTGTGGGTGTGTGGAGAGCAGGGGTGGAGACTTGCTCTCACTCAGTTTTCAGCGACGACCATCAGGCAATTGGTGTGAAAATGCAAATAGTAATAATAATAAAAATAATAATAATAATAATAATGATAATAATAATAATAATAATAATAATGATAATGTTATTATTGTTATCATTATTATTATTGCTATTATTATCATATAAAACTGAAAATTTTCGATATATTGTATATCTTCGTCAGTAAAAATTCAAATTAAAAACCACTCAAAAACATGAATTGCATGTTCTACAAAGAAAATAGAACTTTCCAGAGAAGTTGGATTAGTTGGAAATTTGAGGAAGGATCAGAACTATCCCACCGACAGCATTTCTGTAAAAAATCAGCTTGAACATAGAGAAGAATGCTGAAGTATTGAGAAAGCGTAACCTTCGAACACAGATAAGAGCAAAAATGATAGTGTTATAGATAATTTAAAAAGCAATTGAATCGATAGTGAAGAGGGTTGCAGTCACAGCTAGTAGTGGTTGGTTGAGTACCAAGAGTCTAGAAAAGAAAAGATCAAGGAGTATGGTAACAACAAAGACACTGTTCATTGAGCAACTAATGACGCATTCGCAGTTGGATTATTGGCAAGCGTCCATAAAAGAACGAATGGGTAAGAGGGAAAGTTGGTGAATGAACGGGCCGAACTCAGCGGCACGGGTCTAACAATTAACACTAGACTCCAGCAGGCTAAGATTAGAAAACAATAAACACTGGCGTGTAAGAGAAATGTTATGATACTCTTTAATTGTATCGCGTAACTCGAAATGAAGAGAAAAGAGTGAAAAAAATGTCCACAGCGAAAAATGGGTGGCATGAGATAATGAGATAAAATAAAAAATAAAAAAAGGAAGAAGAATATACTGAGGGATAAAACATTGCAGTTTAAAATGATATACAAAGAAATGATAAAGGGTTTGAAAGTGAAAGTGAAAGTGAAAGCAGGGAATGTGAGAGAGAATGATAGTCGATAGGGAGCTTCGATAAATTTGAATGCAAATACAGAAAGATGCTAATGTTTTACAAATGAACTATTAAAGAGGTAGCAGGTGTAACGTGGTGCGTTCATTTCACGTGTCTCTCCAAGTTACTGCATCGGTCTTTTTTGTTTTTTTTCGAGATCACACTTGCAGTTTTCCGAAAACCTGAAACTTGTGACCAAGGTGAAATTGACAACGTGCCGAAACCTACTGACGAAATCGAAGAGGTAAAGGATCGGAAGAGATGAAATATTGCTGTACACCTGTAATGAAATGAAGTCGCACTTTCCTCTACATTGTTGGTTCTCGATGCACATTGTGAAGGAAGGAGATCGATGCATTCCAGACATAAACTCGTTAGGAAAACAAATAGACTCGCCAGGAAGACTATTATAAAACCCTTGTTTAAAAGTAATAACATGTTATTTATTAACATCCTCTAGTTCATTCGTTTGACATCCTCCCAGTGCTTACCTGTCAGTCTATTTAAAACATTCCAGTCAAGAGTCCATTGAAAGACTCAAAGCGTACACATGCAGATATATCTTCCTAACCAGATAAGAGAAAAAAACATGCTGCCACAATATTATACTAACATTCACATCCAAAATACACACTCAGCCTAGCATCTCAGTACCCAGGGGTGTGCAGGCAGTCTGGCGGTTGGCAAAATTAAAAATTGAATCAGCAAACCGAGTTCAACTCCGGCTGAAACATTTAGCGTTCATAAACGCTAACGCCATCTGGCCAGGCATCAATCAATCTCTTTCTCTGTGCAATGGGTAAAAAACAAGGATGACTAAGCTCTTTAGCCTTAGTCGGCAACTAGTCTAGGAGGCAGAAAACTCTGAAATCGATCAAAGAAGGTCCAGCCCCTTATCCAGTATTGCAAAAAGATGGCAAGAGACAGCGTAGGGGGCACGTTCCCGAAATATACGGTTGAAAGAGCTTGGTGAAGTTACGAAAGGCCTAGCAAACTGGAAGAGTGCCAAAATAAATTGCAATATCTATTGGAGAAAATTGGACATATCTTTCTTAAAGTTTCTCATTTAGGGGTGGGAATCGGAAAACAACAGAATTTTTTCCTTAGAGATATAAATGTTTCAACCCTCAAGCTCCATCAGCGTGTCCAGTACGCATGATACATACTCATCCATTCATCCATCCATTTAGCCAGCCAGCCAGTGAAAACAACTGAAAAACTGAAGAAATCTATATTAAGGGCTTCTAACACACACACACACACACACTCACACACACACATATATACATGAATTGCGTTATACTACATAGAAACTTATGTGAAATGATCTACCGTCGTTATACGACTAATATGTCATTCAATCTAGACAACTTGAACAGAATATACTTTAAATATACTTTGAACATATTTTAAAGAAAATGGGTCTGCTGCAGGAATCGAACCTGCCACCGATAGGGCAGCTGCCTAAATGCAGTGATGCTCTTACCCTATTGGTGGCAGGTTCGAATCATTCCAAATCGTTCAGATTCGATGTCTTCCGTTTATGAACAGAAATTTCCAACTTGTGCCACAAATGTTCGATTTGGTTTAGGTCAGGCGATCGAAAAGGCGATTTCATTACCCAAACCTTATTCATCTTAAATTATTCTCAGGTGTCTTCTGAAGTATATTTCGGGTCATTGTCTCGCTGGAAGATGAATTGCCTACCAAGTTTAATGGATAAGAGATGATAAAAAATTGGTGCCATATCAACTCTTTCAAGATCGGGTCGCCTGAGGAAGATTTCAGCACGAGGGTAGACTAAAATCACAGGGGAAATTTCAGTCAACCTAAAACTGAGCCTAAAAGCTATATATACAGATCTGAAGATCACTGGAACAGATGTGCACGTCCCAACAATTTGTACAATTTTGAACTAACAAACATTTCACGGACCTGTTGTATGAAAAAAGCTACCGAATAAGACAAACAAAAAGGCCTGTTTAATATTCGCTAAAAGTTTTAAGAGTTAAATGATTACTGGGATGCAATTATTTGATCAGATAAGACAAATATTTTAGGGCATAACCAGCAAAATTACATTTGGCAAAAAGGACAGAGCACTGAATGTTAAAAATATTATCCCGTCAATGAAACATGGTAATGGAAACCTCATTTCATGGATTGCTTAAGCACTGCAGGTACCGGGACATTCACTAAGATTAGGGGCTAATCGATTTGCTAAATCATTCTTTCGAAAAAAAAACTTTTACCCTTTGCTATCCAGCTTAGACCTGGTAGGCGATTGATCTTTCAAAAGGACAAAAATCACTTCTAATGAAATAGCCTTCTCAATCCAATCGAACATTTATGGCATGAATTGAAAATTGCTGTTTATGAACGGAAGCCATCGAATCTCAACGATTTAGGAGGATTTGGGATAGAAGAGTGGTTGAAAATATCTGTCGAGAGATGCAGAAGCCTTATCAAAGGCTCCTAGAAACGTAGCCGTGATCAGTGCCAAATAAAATCTCAACAATGTATCTGAGAGAGGTCAATCCAAACAGCTGATGTGCAACGTAACACACTGTGCCTGACAAGGTAATGCGATGAATTATAGAGTACACTTCGACCAATATTTATTTTTTCAGCCTGATATAGCTGATATTTTGCTAGCACACTGTACATACGGTCTCTCAGAAATCCACGAAAAAAGTTCAATTGCTCAAGTTACTCGAGGCAAATACAGCTGAGGGAAAACGGAAGCAGAAGTTTCGCAAGCGCATCAGAGATCAGAGGGATTCTCATAGAAGTGACTGGACTCGCATGCGTACGTAGAGCTATGTGGAAACGAAGCGTTAGTTCATGACACTGTGGAAGAATCCAATATCTAGCATGTATTGTAACAAATCAGACTCAGTACCAGCAAATGTAGGGATAAAAGCTGATGTTTTGATCACTTGACATCACGACTCACCATATGGATCCCCAGAGATCTTATGAGAAAAGCGTGTCAGACAGAAAGTAAGCTGGATGAGCTCAACAAATTCAGAAAGTACCGGTTCTGCTACGCCCATAATAGAGAGTCTGATTATAAAAGCTGTTTGCAGTCCCAATCAGTCCTCAAGCTTAGAAGAAGGTCTCATTTGTGGAGGAAGAAAAATGACAAGATAATGAAAGGTGGAGAACAGGTGTTTGCAGTGTTAAAATGTACCCCCAAGACAAGAGGAAATTTGCGACAGAAACAGGCCTGCAGTCGATCGATTCAGTTAAGCATCATCAACAGATTCTAATCAACTGTGATGGCATGTCATGCTTCTCATTATACAGAAGCAAGACTCAAGTTGAAAGATGACAAAGGAAAATGTATACCTTTAGATAACAAACTGCGATGCTCAACGCTATCTGAAAAGTGGGACTTTCAGCCTATGACAAGCATTAGGTACATGCCCATTATCCAGACACATAATCATGACTTGGATTCCCTGAATACTGTTGTGCTGAGATGCAAACACATGACCAGAAAACTAGGACATCATCAAGTTATTATCACAGTGAATGAAGCAGTTCTTCAAGTAAATTGAGCTGAAGTAAGCAAGTGCTGGCTATCCAGATTGCTTTATTGGGAGATTATGTCTGTCGTGAGATTTAAGTCGTCGGCAAGCATTTCCAATCTTCTGGACTGTTGAGAGCATTGGTTGAAAGCAACCCACTTGACCCCAAAACTGCTGAAAAGCCCCATACTAAAAGAATTAGAATCCAAAAAATCACTCCCCGACCCATACGGGGGATGCTTCTCCCTCAAAGTGAAAGAACGACCTCGTTGAAGATCGTAACACGGCTCAGTTTCAAAGAGTGGAGTTGTCAGAGGCGCCTACATTGTAGTCAGTAGCAACCCAAACTTGATGTTTTGGTAGGGCTACGTAAAGATGGTCCTCAACCTTCTGTTGTTCACAACCACCCAGAGAAATGGAATCTGGGACCTGCACCTTTGCGCACTCCAGCAAATGTCCTTATTCATGCAGTATAACCACGTCACCTATGCTCGCCAGTTGACCGTCTACCTGATGAAACAAATTCCATAACCACGTCAAGAAATTTGAGGCTCAAAATCTCGTAGTCAAGCAATCTTTACATCGTTTCAACCAAGCTGACCCATGCTCTGATTGAGAGCAACTCGACCTCGTATATCGCTGATCATACGATGAAGACTTGCTGGGATGTTTTGGTAGTTTTTTTAAGGTGCTTAGCGAAGGTATTGAACTTAGTGACCACACCATTCAGGGTGCAAGAGTGATCATTTGAAGATTGTATGGTTTGATGAATGCTGACAGGATCAATGAGGTCCAGTCAAGTATGTTTGATAAGATCATGACAACAGAGTCTATTTCCAACCAGAGACTATCTTTACTTTCACATTCAGCATTCTCACTTCCAGTTTTCATCGGCAGTACCCTCTTCTGACTCCCCCTTGTAGGACAGAAAATTGTAGAGAATTTGCTTGTTCCTAAACTCATGCCGATGTTCCAGGCGCATAGGAGGAGTTGACTATCCTTGCTTGTACCATTTGATGCAAGACAGTGCGATACAAATATAAGCCTAAATCGTATACAGTATCTTGCAAATGCGGAAAGTCCATAAATGCTTTCATGAATCAGTAACTTTTGGAATGTTTTGCATTTTATAAGCCATACTATAGATCATTTATTCTATTTGAAAGGTTTCTGATCATAGACTTTTGAAAAAGTATAGCTGGTTTTTTGCTTTGTATTGAAGACAATCCGTCAGGACTACTCGAGTGTTTCCCGTTCGGGGCCATGTTAGTTTCCCATCATTTATATGCTTGAAGAATCTGTGAATACACAATTTGTTTTAATTGGCTTGGGGTTTAAACAGTACCACCTACTTTTTGCGTATTTCTTGTTTTGCATGGATTCAATGAATTGATTAAAACAGTTTTGGTGGCCATTTCATATATTTTTAAATCTATATTCATGACTAAACAATAATTGTTATAGTTTGTTATACGATGGAAATTGAGTCAGCATCTGAAATTTTTACAGGAACAACACACGAAAAAATTGTCTTCAAAAGAAGCACTCTATCAAGTAGAATTCGTCCTGTTTTAGTTATGACTATTGTGCATCACATGTCATTGTGTTTGACTTAGGAGAGTGTATGCGAGTGAGCACATTGCAAAACTACTCTCCCATGAATACTTTACCTGACCTAGCAGTAGCAGGGAAAATGCTGTCCTATAGTCAACTTTTGTATAGTCAAATCAACTAATGTTTAACTTTGGTGTTGTGTTACAGATTGCTTCATTGAAAAATGAATGATAGAGTAAAAATCGACAGGATGCAATAAAATGAATGATTGTTTTGTGATGGGTGACTGTGTACAAGGTAAAAAAGGCAAATAGCATAACATGAAAAAGAACAGACTCTGTTCGAAACCTGCGACGTTGTTCTGTAATAAAACTATTTGTTTCCTATTGATTTTTTCAAAATACCTGAAACAATAGTAAGTAATCAAAAATAAAACTAAAAGTACCATCTAAAATGCAAATATAATTCATTGGGAGATGAGAGAGTTTAAAATATATACGTATGAAATGTAAAAATTACTTATATACGTTGTATCTTTTTTTTCTTTGTTTCTGTCTTGCATCATCTATCTAAAAAAAAAATATCGCTTACATCTCTATCATCGGCGGCGCGGAGCCAGTATTTCCTGACTTTGTCTATTTCATCTCTCCATCTTGTGTTTTGTCGGCTTCAGTTTCTGATGTGATCTCTGGGGATCCATGTTGTGAGACGTGATGTCAATCGGTTGTCTTTCATTCTTGCAACATGGCCTGCCCATTGCCATTTGCGTTTTTAAAAAACAGTTTCTATGATGTCACGGATTCGTATTTTCTTTCTTATGTGATCTCTCCATGTAAGGTTGAGCATGATTCTCTCATGTGCATGTTGCATACTTCTCAGTTTGTAGGTTTGCCTCTTGGTTTGGTTCCATGTTTCGGCACCATAAGTGACTATTGGGAGAATGCATTGGTTGTATACACTTTTTTAAAGGATTATTGGAATCATCTGGTTCTTGAAAGTTGTGCTTGCTTTGCCGAAGGCTTGCCACCTCAAAGTGATTCTCTGCTTGATTTCCTCCTCTTTTAAGGGTCTCATGGAGATTCGTTGTCCTAGGTAGATGTAATGGTGTACGTTGCCGAGTTTTGCATCTTTTATCTTAATAGTTATGGTCTTATTCTCATCATGATTATTGCACATGATTTTCGTTTTACTTAAGTTCATGTGTAGGCCGACTTTTTTGCTTTCTCTGTTTAGATCGTCTAGCATTAGTTGGAAGTCGTGTGGGTTCTCTGCGAAAAGGACGCTGTCGTCTGCAAACCTAAGGTTGCTCAAATATTTGCCGTCTATTCTGATTCCTCTATTTTCCCAGTCCATGTTTCGGACGGAAAAAAGAAAACAGACTTATTTCTCTTTCTCTGTCCCCATCTCTCCCTCTCTCCTTCCTTTCTTATGAACGCTATGAACCGATTCAAATTTGGTCTGAACGAAAAACTTTCTGCTATTCATAGAACTGTCAACTTTTGTTACAGTAGAAAAATTCCACTGATATAATAACCAAAATCACCAATCTGATGAGATTGTTGAATGAGGAAACTCAAATCTTTCTCTTATTAGCTTTGATTTTCAATTTTTTTCCACTTACAATGTACAATGTATTTAGTCATTCAAGATTGACGAAAGAATAATCTATCTAGGGATATGGTGCCTTAGTTCTCTTCAAAGTTCTCTCGATCTTCTGCTATCGAGAAGGGGACGAACAATGAAAATCGACATTTTAGTCTTTTTTTTTGGTTGTTTTTTATTCAATAAGCGTATTTTTAATTTGTATACAGGATTTCTTTCAATTTGGTGAACGTATTTTTTGATTTGGTCGCCGTATTTTAGAATTTGCATGAGGCATTTTCAATTTAGTTGGTGCATTTTTTAATTCGCCTGCCTTACTTTTAAACTCATTCGGGAAAAGGTATAGTGTTCGGGGCACAATATGACATGCACCAACTGTTTGGGGTGTGATTCCACAATATTCATTTCCCTGATCCTTTTTTCAATTTTTTTCCGCCTCCATTGTTGTCCATATTCACCATCTCGCAGGTCTCCTTTTCCTTGTTTTAATTTTTAAATAATCTAAACCTAATTTTTTGTTCTTGTTATATCTAATATAGTTGCTACAAGTGATATCTGCTGGCTTTCCCTGGGAATCAGACGAAGGGAAGTTTCCTCAAATGTTCAGCTCTCTTTTCAGAAACCTCACACATTTCAACAATAGCAAGTTTCCCCTCATTCTCCAAAAGTAAAGCGTTCCTATATAAAAACAAACAAACAAACAAACAAACTTTTTGTAAGCCGAAATGACGGAAAAGTGATTTCCCTTAATTTATACGGGGAAATTTTTAGAGCATTCCCAGCCCCCAAAATTATGACGATGATATTTTAGGTTGAGTTGATGGAGATTAAGGTGATTGGCGGTACAGGAGACCTATGCGTAGGGGACTGAGAGGAAGAGAGTATGCGCTACCTCTATAATGACGCGCTATCAAGGCAAACGCTGAACGCTATTTTCCCCTTTTGCCTTTTTTCTCGAAAAAGTTTTTTTTCGAAAAGCGAGGGATAAATGTACTAACGCTTGAATTCTTTTCAATGTTTGCCAGACTTCCGATTGTCTTTTACAAGGACTTTCGACACCGTTACTACAATGATTTTAAGATTATGATTGTTATCATTGTTATTATCGTTGTTATTATTATTATTATTATTATTATTATTATTATTATTATTATTATTATTATTTCTTCTTCTTCTTCTTCTTCTTCTTCTTCTTCTTCTTCTTCTTCTTCTTCTTCAAATACTCTGATGTTCTCTCTCTTCATCTTTTTCTCGTTCACCTCTTCCTTTCTACGATTCATGAAATTATTAATTCCTATTTTACCTTGGCTATATCTACCCCACCCTATCCACCATTTTTCTTTTCGTCTTCGTTACTGTCAATGGAGTTATCTAACGTTTTCTTCTCTTCGTCTTCTTTTTCCTCATTTTCTTTTCACTCTCTTTTTCCTCCTCTCATACACTTTCACGTTTGTCTTTCTCTCCAGCCACTTTCCTTGATCCGCTCCAACTTATTGCATTTTCACTGGTTAACATTTCGACGATTTATCCGTCCATTCGATTTAGTTCACATCCAACCTTGCTCGCCATTTATAATTCTTAAAATCCTGCCCCTGACTTGTGTACATGAACTCAGTCTTTCCCGGTTTTTTTCTTGTTCCTATCATTCTCTGCAATTTCCCCACTTTCTTTGGTGCCACGGCATTTCCAGGATCTGGTTCCTTACGATAAGAAACTCTACAAGATCTTATGTGCAGTAGTAGGAGGTTCCTTCAAAGAAAATAAATTGAAACTCTCCACTAATACGCCTTTTCCAAGTTCAGCTTTCTTTCTTTCTTTGCAACGACTTCGGACCATTTCCCGTAATCCTTGACAAATCCTTTTTTTGCAAAATCAAGTTTTCCTTTCACCGTTTTAATTTCAGCCTATTTCTCTATTCTTTCCTTTTATATCAAAATCGTCACTTCCGTTTCTAATCTTTCCGTTTCACGATTATCTCTCCTCTTTATTTTTTCCTTCCATATTTTAGATACTTCGAACTATTTGTTAATAAGGCTGGAACATCAAGATGGCCGAAGGCAGTGACCTATGACCTTACTCGTACTTCTTCCACATTTTCATCATATCTTCTTTCTATCAAAGACCACCTCCTCCATTTTTTTCTTACTAATAATCTTCACATTCCCTTTCTTTCCCCTTCTATTTTTTACACCCTTTTCTCTACTTCTTCTCCATTCTGTTTTACCTATCCAGTTCAACCCGACTATCCAAATACCACCCAAGATTAATTCGATGTTCTTTTACTATTTTCACCACTCCTCCACGCCCATCGTCTCTCCCTTCATTCACTTCTCTCATCTTCACTCTCCCATCTCCTTGCTCCCCGCACTCCATACTTTCTAATTTTTGCTTCCTTGCTCTCCCCACACCTAAAGTCTTGGTTTCTTTGCGTTTGATCTTCCAAGCCTTCAATTGTGCTCTTGCTTGACATACAATGTTTTCCGTCGCCTTTGATCCGGGGCCGCTACATCTTTGGAACGCAAATCTCATGCCTCGTCTTACTGGTACTTTAATGCTAATTTTGTTGCTTTTAAGTATAGTCCTTGTGTTGTTCTGTGTATTTGCAATTTTTCTTTTGCCTTTTCACTCTTTGGCGTCCTTTCTTTCTTTCGAGAGCCACGCCTCCTTTTTACGACATTGCCTTTCTTACTTTATTGGTCAGATTCCGCCTTTTCCAGTTCCGCCTACCATTCTGCCATTTCAAAAAAAAAATTCTCCACTTCATCGTTTTCCCTCCTTACCTCCATATTTCTTTACTCTCTTTCTTCTTTCTTCATTTCTTTCATCCCTACTTTTCTCCCTTCTCTTTACCTTTATTCCCTTCTATACATTCTTTACTCTCTTTCTTCTTTCAGTTCTCATGATCTTTCTTCTTTCTTCATTTATTTCATTTATCCTTTTCTCCTTCTTCTTTACTTTTATTCCCTTTTGTACATTCTTTTCCTTCTTTCTTTCAACTATTTTCGTTTGTTCTTGGCTCTTTTCTTTCTCAGTTAGTCTTAATTTCTTTTTCTCTTTACTTCTTTCTATTCATTTTCTTTTTCTATTTTTCATTTTCATCTTTTTATTTTACTTTTTCTTTTTCTTTTTCATTCACAGTTGAGATTCTTTCTCTTTTCTTCACGTTTTTGCTTCTCTCTGTCTTTCTACTAATTTCGCTTCGTTTCTTTCCCATTTCTTCTTCCGTTCTTTCTTTCTTCCTTTACTTCTACTCTCTTTCCTTTCCATTTTTAGCTTCTTTCTATTTTCTTTTCTTTTTATAAATTCACAGTTACATCCTTTCCTTTCTTCATATTTTTCAAATATTTCATACATCTTTAATTGTTTTTCTTTCTTTCTTCCTTCCACTCTTCCTTCCTCACTTAATTTCTCATGTCCATCTTTCTTTTCGTCTTTCTTTCTTTTCGCCTTTCCTTCCATTTCTTTCGCATTTCTTTGTTCTGTGCACCCAACCAACTCTTTTTCACCCTTTCTTGACTTCTTCCACCCCTCAGCCTTTCTATCTTCTTTATACAGATTATAAAGTCCCCCATCCCCATCTACACTGTCTTTGTCTTCCTACCCTTTTTTTATCTGGTCACTGTATCATTTTCGTAATCAGCACTCGTCGTGACATCATCAGTATCGGTGGCCTAATCATTAAGACGACATTAAAAAAAAATACCTTTGACATCATCATTGTCATTGAAAACAGGAGCATCTCATCATCATTATCATCACCATCATCATCAGCAGCATCGTAACCAAGATAATCACAAGCAACTTTAATTAATGACACCAGCTGCAGCTCTTTAACAAGGACGCAATCTTTATGACTTGCTTTGTTGATTATAGATGAAAAGTTTTAAAGAATCTTTCGTTAAAACATGTTAAAGTTAATAAGTATCGTAATCGTAGCTGCAAGAAGAGTAATTATAACTTTACATTCTACTGTTTCAACCAAAGGAAATTGTTATTGAGCGATGGTCGGTTACATAATCTCCCAAGCAACTGCAAGTGGGTTCGATACTCGTTCGGTTCTCTCCTATTATGGTATCGTGCCAGGGTCGGTCAGCCTTGGTGAATATCTATTGGATTGATAAAAACAATCATTCGGCGCTCTTGCTGATGATATTAGGAGCGTTCAACTAATTTCTCTCAAGATCGCCATAGGTTTATTGTCTGACTAGCACGTATTCTATTATTATGTCACCATTTGTGTATTCTGTTTGTTGTTTCTAACATTTAAGATGAAAGAAGATAAGCCACATTTTTGGCATATTATGCCTTCTTAATCCGAGAAAGGTAAAAATGCAACTCAAATGCAAAAAAAAAAAAAAAAAAAAAGATTTGGGCAATTTATTGGGAAAGTACTGTGAATGATCGAACACGTCAAAAGTAATTTGCAAACTCTCGTGCTAGAGATATTCCTGTTGAATGATGATCCAAGGTCGTATCGATGAGTTGTGCTTGTTAGCAATCAAATAAAAAGATTACTTGGGAGAAATCAACGTTATCAGATGCAGTAGATAGCTTATATGCAAATGGAGCGATAAAAGAAATTTGCACCAACAAGATTATGTTAGACACAAAAGATTGTCGGTTAAGCTAAATGAACTACTACTAACTGTACCAGTATGTCGGTTTTCATACAAAAAAGGTGATGCTGTGAATATGATAGGATTAGAAGGAATCCTCTTTGAGCTCCTCCTGGTGAACCAAACGGTTGATTCGGACAAGCACAGCTCCCAATTGAAAATTTGATGGTCTCACCCTGCCGAGGAAATATACCCGGAGATAGATAAGAAAAAAATCATATTATTCCATGATAATAGCACGAGACTGCACGCTTCTTTAGTGATCAGGTAAAAAATGTTAAAGCTTGGCTGGGACGTTTTCGCCTTCGGATTACAGTTTATTTCGGTTGTTAAAGAACTCGCTTAATGAAAATAAAGAAAAATCAATTATTCGGAAGATTATAAAAAACACCTACGGCTATTCTTTTTCGGGAAAGATAAATAGTTCTGGGAAGATGGAACTTTGAGGATCCCTGTGAAAGATAGTGAAAAAAAAAGGGTGGATATGCTGTTCAATAAAATTAATGTCATAAAAATGCCGAAGGGACTTTTTTTACACCACCCAATATAGGTATGTGGGTACCTGTCGTAGAGATAGTTATCTAATTTATGACGCAGATTAGTTGGTGACATTCCTCATTCAGTGTGCTACTACTGTAACCCTCTTCTAAACAAGGCTAAGTTTAATTCATATTTACAAGTATGTAAGTGCCTATCGTCGAGCAATGTTATAAACACGTATCGTAGCTATGTTGACTACCTAATCTCGTAACATAACCATCGTGGGTTCGCTTCAGAGGCTTGTCCCATACTTTGCTAAATTCACTATCTACCATTAATTTAACTGAAGACCAGTAAAAAGGATATTGCAATCTATTTGCCACGAGGGTATAACACAGTCAGGTTAAATGAGGGCCGTCTGCGGTTATGTGTTGTTCAAAGCAAAATCACGGAATTCCTGCACCCTCTGTTGCAAAGGTGTCAGGATTACTAGTAAACCTACTCTTTTAATGCAATGAGGAGGTATTGCTTCAAAGCTGGAATCTCTGGGGACTAGGCAAATCTACACATTTTGGGCCTTATCAAGCTCTGAAACAAGACAAATCTGGTCCTAGCCTCTGGAGTGATTAAGAAAACAAATTATTGTTTTATTGTAGCACAATACAAACATGAGGAAGAATGTGGTCTTTTCTGTATGCTTATTGATGTCAGGGGTTCTCATCAGAAGAATTTAAGAACATTTAATTATATCTGAATAAAACTTGCCTTATGCAGTATTCTCCGAATCAGGACTCTCTTTAAGAATTGAGGTAGTACCATCAGGTGAGTACAGTCAACAACGATAGAAACATTCTAACCAGGATAACGAGTAAACATTCAATCAAATAATCCGTAGTTCCTTCAACTGTGACCATCTACATAAAATGCCGTTTGGGGGTTCTGAATGCTGAAGCAACGGAGGATGTTTTTTTTTAGCAGAATCAAATTGTTCAATGAAAGAAAATCAAGTTTTTTGTTTCTATCCTTTTGAAATCTTATTCAAACGTGAACTCACATTGCTAAATTGAAGGAATTTATATCATGGGTTAATTAAGTATACGTCGAATAATTTCCCTTAAACTTCAACCACACAATTACTATAGTAATAGAAACTTATTTTAATAAGAAAAAATTTCAATTATAGAATAATTGTATTCATTGACATGAAAATTCAGCATTAGGATTTTATTGAATAATAATATCAAGATAAATGAGAATCTTAATTCAAATTCAACTTGAGTTTATCTGAAACAGATAAAAATAGATACATGTAAAATGATTTTACTTCAACCTAAATCCATACCAACATAATGATAACACATGAAGATTTTTTAACCTCAAAATAAACAAAAAATTGAAGTAGTTGCATTCATGGAGATATTGCGCTTAATATTGCAAGAAACCTGCCCTGTTTTTAGATATGTACTGGAACGGGGTTATGATAAAATAGCTGACGAAATAGAAGAATGAAGAATAATAGATACAACAATAATTGTACCCAAATTACAAGAAACAAGAACCTAAATTATATAATAAACAGTTTTAAGACAAACAGTTTGATTAGCAGAAATCAGATCGCGAGTGGCTTGCATGATCTTAAATACTTTGAGACTATATATAAGAACTGACTTAGTTGTTCTTTCTCAGTGATACAATATGACAAGTTCACACGCACACACACACACACACACACACACACACACACACACACACATATGTATGTATATATAATTATATTAGACTAGGTACAGTTGCAACACCTTCCAGTTACTCTGAGACTATTTGGACAAGACTAAATTATATATATTAAACTTACATGTGTCTGCTGATTACTCATACCCTCTAAGGAATATTGCATAAGACATATCGTTCAAAATATCTATTTGAATGGAAGAAGTCAGATGTTGCGATTGTCTCCAACATTAATCAGGGACGGTTGTGACTTGTTGGAAATGCATTAAATTTCACTCATTTTGCTTTTGAGTCAATGAACATAGTATTTTGAAAATATGAAGTTTTATATAAATATCATTGCATTACTCATTTATTTATATATCAGTTAAGTTTTGTTTGTTTATGCATAGAACATAGGCTTACCTTGAGTCAATGTGCAGATGTTACAGATACCATTCAATCTGTCCATATTTCAGTGTTAAATGGGACAATTTGAAATGCTACATGCTTTTATCAAACATGTATCTACTGTGCAAAACTGCAACAATTTTAAAAACTTATTTCTGTCCCACTTCAGTGAATGTGAATTGTGACATTTGGTTTCCTGAACGGTGCACAAAAATAAACACGGCTTACAGGCTTTCCATAACTTTGAAAAAAAAAAGAAAAGATTTTTAAAAACATACGCACTCCAAAATGAACTTTTAAGACTTTTTAGAATTGGTTATAACTATCCCCAACACCATCAGCCAGAACACCGTAACCTTGCTAGACACGCTGACTCTGATTCATGGTAACCATGTCAATTTTAAGTCAGCAAAACTATGATTCAAATTAAGAAAGTTTTGATTAATGGTCAGGACACTATGACAAAAATGTGGCTCCTAGTGGTGGTGGTTGTGGTGGGTCCAACTATCCGTGTCAAGTTTTTTGTCATCACTCTATCATGTTACTGATTGGGAGAATAAAACCATCCCTTATTGCAATCGCCCCTTATTGCCACCCTTATATATATATATATATATGCAATAAAAGGCGGTTGCAATAAGGGATGGTTTTATTCTTCCAATCAGTAACATACATACATGTACGTATATATATATATATATATATATATATATATATATATATATATATATATATATATATACACATATATATATATATATATATATATATATATATATATATATATATATATATATATACACATATATATATATATATATATATACATATATATATATATATATATATATATATATATATATATATATATATATATATATATATATATGTATATATATGAAGTGTGTATAACACTATTGTAGGCAGGCAAATGTTCGTTTGGATACTACCAATTTTACTGTTACAAAAATAGACTGGGGCTTAAACAGATTGCCTAATGTAGTGATTCACACTTTTGTTGTTTTTCATCAACATATGTCGCTTTTTTGTCCGAGATAGTCGCTACTAATACAATCAAAATAGAACAATCTCAAAAATCAGTCCTTGGAAGTGAACGTTGTTTGTGAAAAATATAAATTTTATTGAAGTTAATAAAACTAATTGAACACAAAGACAAAAAAGCTAATAATGTTTATTACTAAATTCAAAATTATTTTGATAAACAACACTGGTAAGGAAATTCACACCAAGTTGTACAGTTTTACTCAATTTCGTATCACTCATCTGCGATTACCTTAAGCTGAAAATATCCCCCATAACTTCTATATTTACCAAGTAGCCTTATTCACCCCTGGGACCACCGACCTAATGTGTATGTACTGGCTGATAACTACTAAGAATAGGAAAGAAACTTTTTCAAACGTTCGGTTATTTTTAAGTATTTGCTGAATTTGAATGTTACTCAGATACATCAACTTGCACAATTTTATCATTTCGTATAAGATTTGTGATCAGACATACAGTTTTTCTTATATTTCTTCTTTTCTCATAAGAACGTTTCAGCCGATACATTCTACAACATTCTTTGGGTGCTCAATTTGTTATAAAAGAGAAGTGTTTTCCCCAGCGGGGAACAGAATAAAAAACGTTGTAAATAGATCAGTCGATTCAATTCCTTCCCCTAAACGCGTTTCACATAGGCTGGTCCATTCTCAGTGATCCATGTAAAGCATGTGTACCAATATTTTTGTAAGCGTAAATTCTCTCCGATTCTTTCCCTGTGTAGAAAAGTTTTCTCTATACTGAAAATTTACACTGGTCTGACATGCATCTGCTCATCAGGGACAAGTATTTTGCTTCCTCCACGCTCCAGTGAAGGGTAATATGAAAGCCTATTTCTCTATATATGGTCTGGTATACCATATTTTCCTGCTTCCCCTTAGGGTTATGTTCCACGAATCTGATTTTCTGAGTACGGTTGATTTTCCCCATATATTCTTTTTCACATTTTTATACCATGTTGTAAATGCAAAATTTTGATAATTGTCTGAACATTCACGGAATAAATCTGATTGTTTTCTTAAGATATCTACTTATAATTTTACTCATCGTTATCTCATTCTTAATGACTTTGACTTGAGTGCTATTATAGGTATATGACCGGATATCCGGTACCTCTTTTAATCAGGACAAAATCAAAATCATTCATGAATTTTTCGCTGCTCTGTCACTAGTTCACTGAGTAGTCAAAGTAGCGTTGTACTTCAAGCCATGTTTTAATTATTTTTACTGCAGTGGTTATAACCGTTTATAAAATTTTTGGTCTTATTTGCTTGTATTCACTCTTAGTAATGGCTTCCATGCAAAGTGCAAATGTCAGTGAAGGTTTAAGGCGCAAATGTAAGTCTACCAGTTATTCCATTATTGTACCTGTATTTGTTTCACATATATTAATGAACTGTATCATTTATACGAATTTATTGTGTTTGGCTGTTTAACTAATATTCAGTACTTGTTCAATTCAAGTTTCTAACAGTCTTAATGAATTAAAGTAATCAGATGTGCATAATTAGTGGGTCAGAGATGTATTATTGAATTTTTTTCTCGTTACCTCTGTTGGTCCAGCATAATGAACAATCCAGTTCGGTTTTGGAACCAAGCGTGCTAGAAAATCAGTGGTGTACCTGCAAATGGTATTCGTGACATTTTTCTTCAAGGTAGACAGGCATTTCTCCGCGTGGAGTAATCAGTGAATTTCTTATTTGTTTAGATCAGTGATACTCAAGTAGAATGAATGCGTGAGGTGGTATCCATCTAGATCGAACTTGCCAACTGATCTGTAAGATTAGCTCGCTAATCAAAGTGCTACGATGGGAACCATCAACAAAAGTCAGCTAAGACTGACACAAAGATACAAGTGTGGAGCACACTGTGTAGGAGACCACGCTTGTTAACCACTGCTCCACGTTGAAGCTCCTAATATATATATATATATATATATATATATATATATATATGTGTGTGTGTGTGTGTGTGTGTGTCTATATATATATGTATATATATGACTGTGTTATATTATTTGAAACTGTGTGGAATGATCTCTTGTTATGATACGGGGAATATATCACTCGGCCTAGACAGTATGAATAGCATAAACAATTAACGATAATATTTAACATGTGACCGATAAGGTAACCACTTTAAAGTAGTGTCGCTCGTCACATTAAGTTAAACAGTCAGGCGGAACGGCCAAAAAAAATAACTCCATCCCCACGATTTGATCTGTAAGATTAGCATGCTAATGGGAGTCATAAAATGATTTGATGATTTGATAATAATGATCTATTTAGCAGATGAAAAAAATTATGGATATACAGGTTTACCCCGTTATCCGAAAGTAGAGCATCACTGTAAAAGCATTTTATAAGCCGAAATAGCGTAAAGCGAGAAAACAATTACTAATTATTAATTATAATCATGGGGACAATTTCTATGCGTCCCCAAACAAATGAAAATGCTTAGAAAGTCATGCTGAGTATTCGGAGGTGGTGGAGAGAGCTACAGAAAATTTGAGTTTTGAAAAATAGCGGAAGACGGTGTGCACTGCCTCTATAATGCCTGAACGCCATCATCACTTTTCTATATTTTACGTAAAAGCGAAAAAAATGTGCAAAACAAATTTTTCGGAAAGCGGGCATAACTTGTATTTAAATTCTACTTGATGATTTTTTGGGGAAAAGAAACTAAAAAAAATTCGTTTCAGTGGAAGAGTCCATTTTTTAAAATGGTGAGAAGGTGATATTTTTTAACAGCACATGGGTTGCCTTTACATCGAAGAGTCCATGGTTCGGGACAGAGAACTAAAACCACTACTGAACACAGGTCATTTCAACTCATTCAGTGACGACCATGGTAGCGCTAATTTCTGCCATGCACTTCCGGTGCACATTTTTATCTCATCCCTCTATCTTGTGTCTGGCATTCTCCTACTGCGTGTGTTGTCCCTTGTGCATGAATCTTATCTCCTTTTGTTCCATCTGCAATCTCCCCTTCAAGTGTCCAGTCCATCTCCCATTTTATTGCTTAATCATTTGTATTATGTTATCCTTCATCCTGGTCTGCTCTCGGGTCTATGTTGATATTTTTCTCAGTTACCGCTAAGATGGCTCTTTCCATAGTTCTCTATGTGAGGCACTTTGCCAATAAGCTCAAAACATAAAACCTATGATGAATGCATAAAACCAGCTATGACATTCGGATACAAACTATATATATATATGTGTGTGTGTGCGTGTGTATATGAGTGTGTGTGTGTGTTATTCTGTTAGTCGACAAAAAACGTGTAAGTTTTTTCGACAATTAATCTTGATGTTTTCAATGGATCATGCTTCCATACTCACGCATATACATACACGTATTAATGCATACTTAGGTTTCCGGGTGCGTACAGGAGCATGTATAGTAGTGTGCACGTGTGTGTATGTGCGGTGGTGGTTTTTGTTAGCAACGCCTCAAATCATGTTCCAGAAGATCAAACCTAATTCATCATCGTGGCCTTCATTCTGGAAACCATTACTCGCATCATGGTCGGCCATTTTGAAAGTTTCTCGTATTTTTCAATTTTGATTTCTCATTTCATTTCTTCAGCTGAAATTTCATTTCAATAATAATTCTCTATTTCATGTGCCTTCATTCTATCGTAACTTTCTTTATTTCCTCATTGGACTCACTTGTCAATTATCTCAGCTTGCTGACATCTATCTATCTATTCACATCTATCTATCTATTTATTCACCTATCTCTATCTATCTATTCACATCTTCCTTAGTCTAATCACATCTATCTATCATTGCGTATTCCCGTCTGTCTACTTATCTATCTATCTATCTATCTATCTATCTATCTATCAATCATTAGCTATCTAGCTATATCTTACTACCTATGTTTAAAAGTTTTTCTATTTTTCTCTCTAATTCCTCATTAGCTTCATTCTCATTTGCCTCTTACCTACCACACCCCTTCATTTCTCTCTCGATTTCTCTGCATTCCTCTTCTTTCATAATTACCATACTTTCTCTCTTTTTCCCTCTACCCAAAATATTTTCGATTGTGTTTCGTCAAAAGATTATTGCTTCGATCAAGAAATCACCAGCAACGAGCATAAAAACTTTTGGACTCCCTTAAATAAGATTTGCCAGTCATTGCACATCTATAATTAATTGAATGTTGTGACTTATATTGCCCGGCTGTCAGGAAATCGCTACACTCGACTAGATGCAATGTCGGGCGGTGCCAGCCAGATAACTGGCTCCGCCAATTAATAGTACCCACCTCTCCACCACTGACCAAGAAGAGACGCGCCATGATGAATGGGACACTGTACCGTGCGCACATAAATTACCCCCCAACAGCTGTGCCGATACTGATTCCCTGCCCTTAGTTGCACCGCCGTCCGATAGGACACGCTTCGTTGGAAGCAGAATATAAGGTTCTTTCCCGTTCGATACTATAACTAGGGGAAAGAGAACGGTGTCACTAAATTTTGTGGCGGATTTGGGGTGAATGTTAGGGGACGGCCGGTTTGTGGGCCTGGTAGCCCCACCCAGCTGCCGGCTACTGCTTTTGCGTTGAATAGCATAGATCAACGATTTAACAGTAAATCGCACAGTTTTCACTGAGATGTCCGATGAAGCTGTGTATGTGTTTATGGGCAAATGCATGTGTACCTATACATAAAACTGTTCTTCTATGGGTGTAATTGCGCTTTGTACCCCGAGAGTTTAGCGTGTATGTGTTGAGCCATGTACACAATAATGTGGTTATGGGTTACTTGTTATTTCCCTAAGTTAGCTTAGTAAGGTACAAGGCCAAATAGAAATGATATGATGGTAAGAAGATAGTTTTGCATCATTGGAAAGGACTTGATAGTATTGAAAATCAGCATTCGAATTCCTGGATTTTACCTAGGCTCGAATTCCGACCATTGACACCAGTAATAATCTGCAACTGGCGTAACTTCGTGTAAATGACCAATCAAGCAGAATCAGGTACATACTAAGTTGAGCTAAGGCTGGCACAAGGCCACACATATGGGTACCTAGTAAAGACTTGGCTCGCTACAAAAGTAATGGTCTGCGATCCACCTCTCCAAAGTGACAGTTTTCTGTGCGTAATTTTCTATCATGATTATTGGGAAGGGCGAGGATGCATGTGAATAATTTGTAGATTTCGTGTATGAACAGTTATGTTTTGTGTGTCTGTAGATTTATTGGCCACCCCACAAGGGCAAAATGTGATACAATATGGAGTTTAATTCGGAGACCAACAAGCGTATCCGGGGAAAAAATGTCTACTTCACTCGGCCTTGCCTTTTGCCATGCCAGGAAATATCCTGACTGCTTACAACTCTGAATGGGGAGGCACAGTCAGGTGGAACAGATAC
>OY735201.1:69840051-69865051 GCA_963457665.1 Thysanoteuthis rhombus | reverse complement strand
CTATTATGCAGTCCTGGTCGCAGCCCCATGATGAACGATTAAAATCAACAACGCAGTATGAGATAAACCTTGTAACAATGACTTTGATCCCAACATGCATTAAACTTGAAATTGTGTTGATAATCTTCAAGGCTTTAAATTATGATTATGATCTTTATAATTATCTTCACGCTCTTATGCTTCTACCATTCTTTTTTTGATTATTTCTGTACAGAAGGAGGGAAAATGGCTCTTCTAACTGCCTTCTTGGCTGGCCAAATTTTGTGTGCCTGTCATGGATTGCAGGCCCATAATTCAAACGTAATCTTTCTTATCAACGAAGGATGTCATATCTACTGTGTATATCTTTATGTTTGCACTAACACTTCGAAAAATGAACATCTTTGATCTTCCTTTTTTAAAAAAGTTTGTTGGTGTCTTTTTGTCGATTCTTTTTTTGTTTTCTATCGTTCATCAACTCGCTTTATTTCAATACACCATTCCCAGGATATTTTAATGTATCGATAATTTATTTTATACTTGTTCTATTTTCTCTTCTCTCTTTCCTATTTCTTCTCAATTCTTATTTCATGTTTCATTTTTATCACTTCTTTATTCTTTATCTTGTATATATGTGAGGGCCATGACCTATTATGCCTTCCTTCAATCTTTCATTCATCTTAATATTTCTATCCTCATTTGTGCTTTCTTTCTTTTTTTTTCCTGTCTGTTTTTTTCCTTACATTTCCCTTTCATTCTTTTTTAAACTCTCTTTCCTTCCATTGCCATCTGTTTCTTAGTTTCTTCATTTTTTTCAGTCTTTTCTTCCTTTCTTTCTCCCGTCTGCTCTCATCCTTACTTCTTCCCTTTTAATCGTCTTTGAATACTTTTTCTTTCATTAGCATTTCCTTTCTTTCTTTCTCCTTCTTTTTTTGTCTTTCTTTCTACCTTTCTTTTTTTCTATTCCCCTTTTTTCTTCCTCTCTTCAGTTCTTCGTTTTCTCTTTCTTTTTTTCTTCATTTCTCATTTCTTCCTTTCTTTTCTTTTCCTATTTGTTATTACATTCTATCTATCTATCTATCTATCTACCTATCTATCTATCTATAGATGCGTTGGCTATACTGCTATTTTCTGCCAGTCATTCGTGACACCACACATGACCGGAAGGCAATGGTCTGATGGGCCAATTTCCGTTTATGATTGCTTGAAGTTGGTCGAAAAAAGACAATATAAAATAAACGCTTCTCAACCAATGGATAGAAAGTTCCCTCCACCCTTATCTGAAACCTTCTTCAGCCTAATCCTTATTACCTCCATTCGTAAAAAAAAACTGGGAAGATACAAAAAATAAGATAACCGAAAGATCAAACAATCACTGAATTTATTGTTTCATTCTTTTTTTTCTTTACGTTTTCCTCCCTTTTTTGAATGAACCCTGCTTGCTCGAAAATGGCTCCGTAAAGATAAAAAATGTCATGACAATAATAATAATAATAATAATAATAATAATAATAATAATAATAATAATAATAATGGGAAATTGCTTAATCTATCTGGCACGAAGTTCCTCGCTGAAAATTGCGCTCAAACCCCATCCCAGCTTCTTAAAAAAAATTGTTTCAGGCTTTAGATAATTCACTTTAGACGGTTATGGACTATAATTTCTAAAGAGGTCTGCGATTCTGGAGAAAAAAACGAATTTCCAAGTCTGAAAAAAAAAAAATCGGTATTTTGAACTACATAAGGCCAAAACGGCTTTAGTCATAGGGAGCTTTGTTTACTTAACTACAAGTGAGCACTGTTAAACAATTAGTCGATATTATTACTCACATTCGCTGCATTCATTTCAATGAGGGTTCAAATCTGTTTTGAGTATTCATGTAATAAAAAGAATTGAAAATATTCAAAAACTATATTCATCACATATCGCATTATGATAAAATCAACAAACGACTGAAGTTAACATCTATTACTTTTATTTCTTAGTAGATCAAGAACTATAAATCATGATTATCAATTTGTATCAATACTATTTACCATCTCGCTAATTTTTAGTTGTTTTGCATCACAACTTCACTAAGGCCAGTTTCTGTGTCTAAATTTTACGATTATTCTCGAAGCATAGACACCATATATATATATATATATATATATATATATATATATATATATATATCAAATTGCAAACATGTAAACAACATAGCTTCGTCTGCAAACGCTGCAAGTTTCTCTGAAAATGTATATGACAATCATCGAAATGCATCAGAACATGCCCACATTGTAATAAAACTTTCGAGATATGATACCTGTTTTATTGAAAATTTTTCTTCATCGACCAATTGTCATTACACACATATATATATATATATATATATAAACTATAAATTGAGTTATTTTACATTGACACTCTTATTTGAAATGATCTCCCGTCATTACACGGTTAATGTATCATTTGACATAGACAACGCAAAAAGAATAAACAATAAAAGAAAATGGGGATACTGCAGGGATCAAACCTGCAACCGATAAGGTAGCCACTTCAGCGTTACTCTCACCATTGAACTAAATAGCCGCCGGTAATGCAATGGCCCAAATAACTGTTTTTCATTTTTGCTTATCCATGGTCTATATCTACTTATTTCAACATGATCATATATCCATTACTCAATACATAAGGGCTGCGTTGATAGAAAAAAAAACGTCGCTGGTTCGATTTTTGCAATAGTCCCAAAGAGGGACCAAATGTTCATATTTTTAAATTATAAATTTTTCTAAAAGTTGATATCATAATGGTCTTTCTTTAATTACTAACAGTTAGATTTTGATTGTTTTACGGTCAATTTTTCAGTAATGATCCTCCATTAATTTTCCCTTTTTTGAGGAGATGATATAAAAAGCCAGCAACCAAAACTGTCAACATGAGTTTCTTCAGTTTTCAATTTCGTCTGGCTGACCATATACGCGTATGGGCCACACCAATGAAGCTAGAGGGTTGAAATGTAAACGTTCACTTGTTATCACGAGTAAAAAACAAAAACAAAAACGTTTTTATTCATTTTTGAAAATTTCCCCAACATAGGTTCAAGGCGGAGAGTCAAGTTGCAATTAATCTAATGCTAAATTGATCTCTTTTGTCCGGTAGTTTTCAAGCTGTTTTTTTTTTGAAAGACCAGACTTATTTAGTGATCACTGTCGAGCAGAAGTAAGTTATTCATTGATCAACCGTTTTTACAATTTCTTGATTGATCATCCTCAACGCTGCCGTTTGCTTACTGGTTTCTATTGCGTGACTAAACAGACCAAATTTTCGATGACCATCTTTTCAGAGCTATATTTTTCGTAGAACCCCTCCAAGCATTCAGTAATCAACAGAATTAAATCTCATATGTAATTTATTTAGATCATACACACTGGAGTAACACCTCTGAAAATTATTACTTAATTGAGGTTTTACTGTCCCATGAAGCAGGGAAGAGCATACATTTCCAGTTAGCAGAAATAATAATAATAATAATAATAATAATAATAATAATAATAATAATAATAATAATTGATTGGATCCCTGGGAGTGATTTCCAAAGACCTAACCAAAAGGCTTGAGGGACTGAGAGTATGAGGGAGAGAACTGAATTTATCCAGACGACAGCACAACTGATGTCAGCTAGAATACTGAAGAGAGGCTCAGTGCATTGAGGAGACTTGTTGTCTTTTGATCTCTAATGCGAACCATTCCATCATTCTATTAGTCACTTGTAAAGAAACTTAGGGACGATGTCACTATAGAGATGGATTGTCATTGGAGTCGTCGAAGCTGTTTCCAGTGAAAGGTTTAGAAATTATCTGCTTTAGTAGCCTAATCTGTAGCCTGTTAAGAACAAAGGTCTTTACAACTAACTAACCCATAAGATTATATAGATATGCTAACAAAGGACTGGAAGATTCCACTATGCACATTGATTGGATGGGGGTCACATGAGAGTAAATAGTCAAATATGTATATCCCTGCGTGTGCATTAGTCACTTTTCTATAACAGACTACAGGGTACCACGTACCACTCTTATACACCAGGTAAGCAACTTTTACTAATTCTCTCTATGCGTATATGCCCCGTAACCTTGCAACCCCAAGATGGATGAATGTCTTCAACTCAGAGGTAAGTATTTATGTGACGGTCCTCGCAGCTCAAGGGACAGAGCCCGAAGTGATCGTGCTATCTGCGTTCTGTGCCGTAGTAATTTGAACTGTGGGCGGCGAGTGGCCCCTTTCACTCATAGCACGGGTGGCTAGCACCCATTGATCTATGGTGTAGAAGGCGGGAAAAGTGATGGCGTTGCGGGGGATGGCTCTTGAGATTTCAGGTTGACGTCGTACGACTGACGGTATGGCCGGCGTTTCTGCCTATGGTTTGCAGGGGTATCAAATGTACCAGACGTGAGTATAGCCAAGTTTTCCTCTTGGTTGCTATGTTGATCCGACTTTAAGAGAGAAGTCCTGTGGGTTGAAGGATCCCCCTCTAGTGTGGGTTAGTATGAGACACCAATAACTGGCTATGTCTTGAAAGCAACGATTCCGTAAAGTAACTCAATTGCTACCAGTAATCCGCCCACGGTACTGTTTGTTACAATGGAATTCAACTATTCTTCCAGTTTTAGTCCATCGACGTGAATAGAGGCCATCTTGATTCTGCAACCGTAGAGAAGCATCATCATTGTCAACGGCAGCAGCTACTTAATGTCCGTCGTTGAACTTAAACTTCCCCCAATATTCGCCAGACTTTTCTATCATGAGCGTCATGGATCCAGTACATTCTGGATTTGTCTAATACGTCAAACCATCGTATTTTCTACTGGCCATAGTTTCTCATATGATCTCTCGGAATCCATGTCGTGAGTTGTAATGTCCAGCGGTTGTCTGACATACTTGCCAACCCATTGCTATTTGACTTTTCTAATGGAGCTTATGATAACTCTGACCCCTGTTTTTCCTCTAATATACTGTGCTATCTCATGATCTCACCACGTGTGGTTGGGCATGATTCAATCTTGTGCACGTTGCATGGTTCTAAGTTTGGGGGTCAATCCTTTGGTTAGGTTTCATGTTTCAGATCCATAGGTGACTATGGGGAAGATGCAATCATTGTATATCTTACTTTTCAAGACTAATGGGATTTTCTTGTTTTTGAAGGTTGAAGTTGTTCTACCAAAAGCCAGTGACTCGTAACTGCTGAAGTGGGCGATAGTGAAATTTGTAGAATTTCCCATTTTGTATATGTCTCTTTGCTATTGCTGCTTCTAGCAGGTCTCTAATCTCTCTCCACTACTCTCAGATTGTTTGTCACACAGAATCAGTAGATGGTTTTGATAGCACGACCATTGAGCATTACTGCTGGTGATATGTCAAGGACAAGGATAGGGGTGTTGCGATAGGTGAATAGAGCACAGCCAGAGTGGATGGCTGCGTAGAGCCAGGCCAAAAACAATATTTGGCATTAGCAAGCATGCCATTCACGTGTACAGAATGGTATGACTCAAGTGCCTCTGCACGAAGTTGTCGAAGTAAGATGATCTCCATCGAGGCAGTGCAATTCCTCACGCAAAAGCCAATCTTGTCGAATCACCGGTGCAAGATCCTGGCGTGATCTCGGAAATCAATGCATATCTTCCGCTAGATTCTTACATTCCTCATCAGTAGCAGCTGCGGTGACTATCCTTTCCCATGTGATAGCCCTCAACTCAGGGTCATGTTCATATCCTTGGGACAAACCACGTAAAATAAGCTGGGACGTTTATAATTGCTGCATGATAAATTCAAGGTCGTTGCTGAATGCAGTGTTTCTCATCTTGATATTCGCTGGGCGACTATCGGGAAGATGCAACGATTGTATATCCTTCATTTTAGGACTAATGGGATTTTCTCGTCTTTGAAGGTTGAGCTTGCTCTAACACCGTGGCGGCCGGGTTAGCTAATAGAGTTTGCTAACGATTGTGGTATGATGGGTATCATCAAATTCATCAAGCTCAACCTAGCATAACATATGAGCACAGAAGTATGGGACACCGTGGAATTTGAATTCACTAAACTTAAGAATTGGTCTGCAAAACAAGCCTATTAATTATCACGTTATAGTAAACTAGGCTTAGTTACGGTACAGAGCTACGATGGTTTCCGTTAAAGTTATTTATCGAGCAAAGCTTGATTTTGCAAAGATCTATATTAATGGAGTACCAAGTGAGAATCCAACTCACTACTTTTCCAAAGTTCTGTTACTCCATGTTGAGATGGTCTTGTCCATTATTTTGGGAGGACAATGCCTAGATTTTGAGTTTCATGATTAAGTCAGACTTCGTTAGATTTATACAAGTATCCTCACTTTTGCTGCTCTCTCTCTCTCACTCATTCAATCTCTCTCTCTCTCTCTCTATGAAAAAAAGCATAAGGCAAAAATAATGTACATCATTTGTTGTACAGCGAGATGTTACAGGGGCAGCGCGCACCCTCTTCCTCTCTCTCATTTCTACATAACAATCTATTATACCCTGCACCTTCACAGCCTCCGTTGACTCACCCAAACATACCATAATTACCACTTTTTAGGTCAAGAAACGCTCAATTTTCTCGCCGTATAATTAAATGGTAATTGATTCTTCTCTTTATGCCATTTCTGTTTCAAAAAATCTCTTTTTATATGAACACTTTTCCGTTAGCAAGGGAAACCTGTATCCATAAAAATTTTTGTTCATCAACTTGTCAGCATATTTGCCAATGTGACACTGAAGACTGACTGGGGACTTGTTGCCAGGAGGTTTGAATACACGTGATGATTTTAGCAGAGAACACTTTGAATTGTAGAACAGTTTGTTACGAAGGAGAGAAGACATCAAAACCAAAACCAAATCCGAAGATTTGAGAAGAGTTAGATTATATTTTTTTTTACTGTGATTCACCAATTAATGTAAATCAGGAAATAATGGGCCCGAGTAGAAGTAAATAATCTGTAAAGAATTAATTAATTGCAAAAATATAATCATTTCAGTATGGTTTGAATTTATTAGTTTATGCGGAATTATTCATTCAAATGCAACATCAATTTTCTCACATTCGAATCTATTCTTCGTAAGAAAGCATCATTAAACATTATTCTGTGAGCAATATCCATTGTCCAACGGGACTAGTTTGAAGGAAATTTACATGATAACTTTTTTCATCATTAAATTCCTTGGACCTTTGGATAGCGCACCACATCTCTATCTCTCTCACTCTCTCAATATATAAATATTGGTATATATCTCATTATATTGGTATCTATCTATTCGTCTCCCCCCCCCCTCTCTCTCTCTCTCTCTCTCTCTCTCTCTCTATATATATATATATATATATATATATATATATATATATATATATTGATATTGAAATGATTTTCATAATTTTGGCATTGTTACATAATTGACAATTTTGGAAATGTCGACGTCTATTTCTAATTCCAGATTTTTTAAACAGATAATTTTACTTATTACTTATTTATAAGCCAATCTCAAAGCTTTGGACGTGAAAATGCCATTCGCACAAACATCTTATCTTTACAACTCTCCTCGTCTTTCGCCTCCAAAGCTCTGCTTCTTTCTCTTCTTCCACGTCTCTCGGCCGTTTTACCAACTATTCCAATTTTAAAAGGCCACACACAACAATTTTTTTTTCTTTACCTCTGTTTCTAAAATGTTGCCTTTCTTTGCCAAAACATATTCTTTGTGAAGATTCACCCAGATTTAAATTGCTAAAACTTTAATTAGCGTCTGATAATCAAAATGTTAACATTTCAATAAATGACTATCTTAATGCCATATGCCTTTGAACTTTTGAGAAATTCATTCATTATTTAGCTTCTATCTTGTATAAGTCGGGTGCAAAGCAGTAGATAGAGATAATATTAGAAGTTTTAGGTTTCTAAGTAGCCTAGAGAAACGGTGTTAATGTATTTGGGATAGCCTGATTTTTTTCCCTCTTTTTTCTAAGCCACGTATGGTGAAGGTTTTTTTATTATCTATGAAAACCATGGAGGAATTTTCAAGGAAAATGCAAGTATAATTATGGATTTGAAGTTTAAAAAAATATATAAGTATCGTTAAAGAAGAGAGGGTTGAAAGAAAAGAAGGGCGAAAGATCAGAAAAGGAAAGAAACAAATATAAAAATGATCTTTCTATCTCATGTATTAATCGTTCTTTTATCCAACGTTCTAATACTTGCTTCGATCGCTTCGTTTCTAGACGTGCCCACACATCTCTATTAGACGCTTTTCAGTCGGTCGGTAGGTCTATCTGTCGGTTGGTCGGCCCCAGTTATGTTAAACAACAGAATTAGGAAGGAAGGAAGAGATTTGATGACATAAAGAGATGTGACGTCAGTAAAAAGTATGGTATCATTAACAGAAAGCTATTCCGATCAATTTTATTACCAGCAACTAATGATAGAATTTTTGTATTTATGAAAGCTAAAAATGGACCTAAAACGCCAAAAATGGCCATTTACCATTTTTATTGAAAATAATATTTGCAGAATATTTCCATATCAATTTCCATATCAATTGACTCAAAGAATGGCCACTTGCTTTTCCTCCTCTTCCTCCCCCAACACAGTTTCCTCTTCTCCATATACCTCCTCCTTCAGCAACTAACACCACGGATGGAGGACGCATCGTTGAATATGGTTCTTTCTTTCTTTCTTTCTTTCTTTCTTTCTTTCTTTCTTTCTTTCTCTGTCCTCTACTTTTCTTGAAGATAATTTATCTTTATATTTCCTTCTTTATTGGTTTATCCCCGTTTTCATCTTTTACCCACTTTCTTCCTTCTGCACATTTTTTTTTTCATTTTTTTTCTTTCAAAATTTTTCACTTTGTGTTGCTTCATTTACTTTTCACTTTTTCTTGTTCACTCATTTTATTCCTACTTTGGCTTTATTCACCTAAAGTTTGTTTTATCATGTATTTGGTTCATTCTTACCATTTTTGCCTATTTTTCTCTTAATTTCCAGACAAAAATATAATTAAATTCATCGGATCCGCATTTGCTCGAATATAGATCATATGATGCTTTGAAATTGTGAAAATCTAAGTCTTTGTTTTTAGCTTGACTTGAATTAGGACAGAAGATACTGTGACCAGACACTTTCGTTTTATCATTCGTTGTCGTTAGAGAAATTGAAGGAAGGGATATGACAAGGATTGACTGCAAATGAAAATAGGAAGGAAAATAAAAAAAAAGAAAACCAGGAAGAAGGAAGAGGAAGAGGGTAAAAATTGTGAAAGGAAATTGGCAAAGATAGAGGGAGAATATAAAGTTGAACTCATCTTCAGGGAAAACAGAAGAGAAACGGAAAGAAATGTTGAAAAAAGAAAGGCATATATATATATATATATATATATATATATATATATATATATATATATATATATATGTACATATATATATATATACATATATATATATATATATATATATATATATATATATATATATATATGTACAGAGAGAGAGAGAGTGAGAGAGAAAGAGAGAGAAAGAAAGAGAGAGAGAGGGGAGAAGAAGAGAGAGGGAGATAGAGGGAGAGAGGTAAAATAAGAAATAAATTCGGAGATAGAGAAAGATAAGATATATGAAAAGTAATCTTTTCTGAAAATCGGAAAGAAATATAGAAAGAAAGAAAGAATAATGTAGCCAGAAATGTGGATTGAAAGAAAGACAGAAAGTAAGAAAGAAAGAAATGTGTGAAGAGAGAAATGAGAAAAGAAAGAGAGAAATGCTGAAAGAAAGAAAGAGAGAAAGGATGAAAGAAAGAAAGAAATGTAATAAGAAAGGAAGAAAGAAAGGCGTGGATGGAAAGAACATGGAAAGAAAGAAACAGAGGAAGGATAAAAGAAAGAAAGAAAGAAAGAAAGAAAGAAAGAAAGAAAGAAAGAAAGAAGCAAATAAAAAACACACCAAAAGATGAAGATGCGTAAAGGAATAACATGAAAGGAAGAAGTAAAGTAACAAAAATCTTCTAATAATCTAAAAGTAGAGACAGAAAGAAAAGAAGAAAGGACTAGAAAAGCTTTAAAAAAAAAGGCCACAAAATGTTGGAAAGCGATGAAAGAGAGAAATAAAAAACAAAAAAAAAAAGGAAATGGTGAAGAATTATGGTCGAAACAATAAAAGTATTTCACATTGTGAGATATGCATAAAAAGAAACATGCTCGAAGACTGGTCAGAACATTGCCGCTGGCAGGCGAACATTTCAGTAGGACAACACAACGATGACAAGGAAAGAAAATTTATATAAAAGTCAAGGAATATTTAATGAAATTGGCTTGGCACTTCTTGCAATAAAAAAAGCAAAAGGCGAATGAATAAAAAAAAACAACAAAAAACAACCTGTCACGATACACTCTCGATTTCATACACTTACATATATATATATACACATACGCGATTGCTTGCTTAGTGCTGGAAATTATAGCTTATGGAAAAACGGGACGCCGGCTGCCCGAGGCGCAGCTGTAGGATGACTCTGATATTGCATTCCTTATAAGAATATCACGTCTGGGTAGTGACAGCGTGAAATCTCGTTTTTGAATCTCGCGTTCACGGCTTTTTGGTTTCTTTTTTTTCCCCAACCTACTCTCACTTTTGTCTTCCTCTTCAACTGCTGTCCATTCATTGTTTTATCCTTCTTTCATTTTCTCTTTTGACTTTTCCCTGTTTTCCCTTTGCCCATACAAATAGACATATCAACGCCTCTCTTAATACATACATACAATCATGCATATGTACATACTTGAATATATGTTCGACTTCATGTAGATTTGAAAATCGGTCACACGAATACATTATTTTGCGCTTTATTCTGTCTCTTCGACATAACAAATATATATATATATAGGCTTTGTAATACATTGCATCTTCCTTTCTCTTGTCCCCTCCCGCAGTCTCTGTCAATCTCTCTCTCTCTCTCTCTCTCTCTCTCTATATATATATATATATATATATATATATATATATATACCTTCTCGATAGTACTTTTTTGAAGTTTAAAGGAAAACATGAACTCAAAAGACATAGTCTCTCTCTTTCTCAGCACGGATACTTTCTAGCTACTACTTTAGGATGGAAAACGTGAACTCAAAAGGCAGTAATACTGAATTCATATTATTCGTTTCGGGTCGTGTGAGAGTGTGTGAGTATATGTGTGTGCGATTCTGGATTGCGTATACAAATACGATCACAATGTTTTTGTTCGTCTAGTTTTTCCAAATATTATATACAGGTGAGTGTGTGTATTTGTATACTCAAAATATACATTAAAAATTACACACACGCATTCAAAAACACACATAGTTAAACAGACAGACAGACAGACACGCACGCACATACACAGACATATATATCCCTGTGGTAAAGCGATTGTATTCATTTGCCTTTTCACGAGGGTTATTACAACACAGGGTTTGATGTAGGGCTTCACTCGTAATACGTGTGGCTGAAAACAAAAATTGTCGCAAAGGCATCGGATCACCCCACAGCCTTTCCCTTTTAGTGCCATGGACAGGTGCTGTCTGTAAAGGCCGGAAGACGATGGTTGGAAAAAGATTCTCAAGATTTGTAGTTTGAGAATTTGACTTTTCATTGGTTCTGGTACTTTTGGGTACAGTCGTTTGGTCGCACGCATTTGGTACGGCTGTTTGGGCGCCAAACCTATTAAAGCACTAAACCAACTATGGCACCAGCCAGTTTGGTGATGAACGTTCTTAGGAAGAGGAGAAAATCAGTAAAATATATATACACACACACACGCACGTGCTGCAGACACACATTGGCATATACACGCATGAACACACATACTACTTACATACGTTATATACACACACCCATACACATGCACTAAATGCAGATACATGTCACATGCATACTACGTATCACTCACATATTACGCATGCACCCACACACCTATGTCACATACGCAGACATATGTATATGTGCATATCTGCATGTATTAGAGTATACGTACCATGTGTACATGTCATGTGCATATATGCATGTGGATATGTGCCGTATGTGTTGGCGTATATGGTATGTGTGTGCATGAGTGTGCATACGTGGCATGTATCTGCACGTAATGTGAGCAAGTGTATATATGTGCTTATATGTCATATGTGTATGTAACATGTGTATGCATGTGTGTGTGCAGCACATGTATGTATTTATGTGTATGCACATATAGCATATTCCTGCATCTAGTATGGGTATGAGT
The DNA here is from genome assembly GCA_963457665.1 of Thysanoteuthis rhombus. Lineage (NCBI taxonomy): Eukaryota > Metazoa > Mollusca > Cephalopoda > Oegopsida > Thysanoteuthidae > Thysanoteuthis > Thysanoteuthis major. The sequence goes on along the minus strand of OY735201.1, from coordinate 69,852,791 downwards.
ATTTGATGCATGAAGCATGTGTGATTTGTGTCTGTATGCAGTGCCTGTGTGCGTATATAGCAGGCGTGTGTTGTATGTGTGTGCATAGTTGTACATGTGTATGTGTCTGTTTGTGGCGTGAATTTTTATGAGTGTATTTAGATTGACGATGAATGAACCTTTTTTCCTGACATTTAATAATCAGATGGCGCCAAATCGGCTACGCCCAAACGGCTGTGCCCAAACGGTTTCGTCCATTCGTGACGTCCCGTTGTTATTATAGTGGGCTTATTTCAAATGAGGCCAAGTTTGTTCAACAATACACATAACGACAAACATATTCAGGAAAAAACACACGTTTATACATATATATAATTTTGTAGAGTTGGAGAAAATGGTGCTTTTGCCTTCATTTATGATTTCTTTTCCATCTCCAATGGTAGAGAATTTTATCACTGTATTGCATTAGCAAAAATGCAGTAACACTAGTAAATCTTTGATTTTTAGCATTATTATCTGCGAAATTCAAGAGCAACAAGCTAACGGAACGACGTTAACCACACTCTGATAGATCTTCTTTTCGTTGTTTACGATGAACATATCTGGTTTTTGACCTGGATTGAGCGATCTTTTTGGATTCAAATGTTTCTTAAAATATCATTTTTTCATGTTTTCTGTGATAGCTAGTTTGTGCTTATACCGTTGGTTCGCATTACGAATTTCCTTCCGTTTGCTCAATTCCCAGTGGATTACAGTTCATACCCATTACGTCAATATTTATACAGGTTCTAACTTTTTTTTACATACTTTTATCATGATATATGATTGGCAGTGTCTGTTCCCGTACAGGCAACATTTACTGTTCTGATGAGTCTTGATCATTATATGAAAGAAATTCAAGTTTAATGACGCACGTTTAAATATACTTAATCAAGTATGAAACACCTACCCAAATACTAAATTGTAAATTTACTGAAACAAAAAATCTTTCTGGTATACTTCTAATTATTGCAGGCATTTGAATTTTTTCAACTACGACGTTCTAAGAACTTCTCATTCTGTATCTTTAATAGAATTAATATCTTTATTACAGAAACAGATGTTAACTAGTTTTGCCAGGCTGACATTTGACCTTATAGTTATGAAGCTAATGACTTTGAAAAGATGATCAAGAAAATAACGAATCATTAGCTCAAAATAAATCCAAAATTATTTTGTCATTGGGCGGATGAGTAAGTATAAATAAAAATTATGCTTCACTGTGACTGAATGCAGAGTCCTGCCAGGCATGTTCAGCCCACTAAAACGTAATTGTAATAAAAACTCTCTGCATTAGAAGATTTTCTCATGATTTATAACTAAAACAATTAAAATAGTTGGACCTGAATAACTAAAAACCACGAAGAAATATGCATCCAAAGATGTAAGTTATAATTTTTTGGTGCTGTGTGGGAGGAGTTCACTGTGACACTTAACCGACTAGCTAAGAATCATAAATGGAGTGGAGGAAAGAGAACGATAGTGACGAGTTATGAAGCTAATAGAAGGGGTGAAGAGGTGGAGTGTAGAGTGTGCAAAAGAAAAAGTAGAAAAGAGAGCGGGAAAAATAACATAGTAGAAAAAGGTAAGCAAAAAAGGAGAGGAAAACAGGTCTGTTTAGTCACTCAATAGGAACCGTCATGTAACCAATGTCTTCGATTCTTTCGAATAGTCGGTAGGAGATATTTTTATCGACAAAATTATTACGTTTACGTGGAAGGGTCCATAGTCATGAACAGAGAAGTAGAAAAAAATCAAACCATTCCTTTTATAAGTAGATGATTTCCAGATTCCACCTTTTCCATTCTCTATCATTCATTGTTACCCCCTAATCCGAACAGACTCCCACTCTGTACTTCACTCAATCTGCAACTCAATAACTGTACATCTTTCTGTTTTTATTGGAATCTCAAACTTAAAATTGCCCTTTCGAACATTTCAATAACGTTCAATAACGGGAAGAGCTGTATGTACTACATTAACCGTCGGAGGGTGACTGGTGGCCTTCGCAAGTCGCCCCGGAAGACTATTCACATCTGCCAGTTAGTACACTCAATCTATTTTTGGCTCGCACCATCACTGCTCACGTTGCACAAAAATACATATTGAATAACGTTCAACTTCTGTATTATCGAATGTTTATATGAAAGTACTAAGAGGGAATCCCAGCTTGGACAGAAAAAAAACTTCAGATTTAACGACTTTTGCGAAGAAATAATGTATGCGGAAGTGTGTGAGACAAAGGTGTGCAAGAAATCATTTGATCCCAGGAATAGCCAGGAATCCCAGCTGGTATATATATATATATATATATATATATATATATATATATATATATATATATATATATATATATATATATATTCATAGAAATTGATACCTAATTAAAAGTAGTGAACTTCCTAGGCGTCAACTTGAACCTAAACAATATCTCTTACAAACCTTTTAAAAGAGAAAATGACCAAACAATTTACACCCATTCAGGTTCTAATCACCCAAAATATAAAAAAAAAACAACTTCTATTGCCAAAAATTCTCAAACAATTACACAAACAAATATTTGATAAGATTGAAGAACTTTAAAACAAAGTCAATTAAATTCAAAATTAGAATATCAACCCAGAAAAATACAGAAAACAAACGAAACAGAAAAATGGATAGTTTAATCCACCATTCAATTTACACGCAGAATCAAACTTTGGTAAAACATTTCTAGACTTGATAACTAAACACACCCCTAAAGAAAACATACTACAAAAAATCTTCCCTTAAAATAAGCTACTCGAAAAAAAATAATTTAATCATGAATAAACAAAACAAAAACAACAAAATGAATTGCAGTAGCAGAAACACTGATAAATACTCCACAAAACAAAACAATTCCACTAAAAACCAAGTAATATACAAAACAAATGTAAATTCCAGTGAAGAACCGAACAGCAATACATTTTATAGCCTTGATCATTTGTTTCAAAATCATTTAACAGTGAAAGATACCAGAATGACAATTTTCTTCAAAAACGCATGGAATCTGGGAAAATAAATGACAAAAATGAGAATTTTCAAAAATCAGCAACACCGCACAAAAGCAACACCACAAAATGACTATAATTTCTAAGAGAAAAACTCCACCTAATAGAATTTATGAAATAAAAATCACTATTCAATAAAATGAAAACCAATGGGAAATAGTAAACATGAGATAAAATCCCTAAAAACTACAAAAAAAAAGGAAATACAAACAAATAAATTAACATCGACGTATCAAAAAGTAACGGAAATGAAAGAATAAGGATAAATGAACGCTAGTTGAAATGGATAGCAAGTATTGAAAATTTGAAACAATGACACTCCAAAACAGCTATCAATATAATAACATGTTTGATAATGAACACTTTTATAAAAGATTAAAATGGGAAAAAACACAAAAAAGCAGCCAGAAAACCATGAATATGGATTTTTAATTTGAAAATTAAAAAAAAACGTAAGACAGTAAATATCACAAAAATATCGACACAACATTAGAATACCTCGAAATAAATGAACAAAAATACAAAAAATCAAAAATACAGGTAATGAAAGCTAATTCAAAATGAAAAAAGGAAAATAGTAAATATCACAAAATAGATAAAAATTCAGCTGAGGATCGAAGACCTGAAACAGGTCTAGTGTGGAATCCATAAGTATAATTACTATATATATGAATATATATATATATAGTTTTAGTGATTTGTAGCATTACAAAAAAAGAACAGATTTTTTCGTAGTTGATGATATTCAATTACAATGCTCAATAGTTATCAAAGTAAATAGAGCCATCAATATATAGAAATTAAAATTAAAAGATAAAGGCCAGGTGTATGTCAACATTTCGTATATTGCGTACTTTTCAGTAACCGGCTATTCATCTCAATATATATATATTCTTAATTTGTAGAGTTACAAACAAAAAGCACACGAAAACTGATTTTACCCGATATTGATCTTTAATAACAGTGCTCAATAACTAGCACAGTAAATAGTGCTATTGATGTATAAGAAATACGAATTACAAGGGCATATAACCAATGAATGTTAACAATTCGTGCCTCCGTCACTCATCAGCAACGGGCAATATGTAGTTTCCTGTGAATTATAGAAATAAACAGCCAATTGCCAATGAAAGAGGAAATGCAATAACTTTAGTAATAAGGTAAAATACACAACACAGTATTTTCTGACCCAGGACAGGAAGCAATGAGTTATGGGTGGCTCTAGAGAGATGAAGTGGCACATACCACTTTTCCCAACCGTTATAGAGATTTCGAAAGCCAAGCGGGGGAACGGAACAATTCGATTGCTTCAAGCTTCTCAACCGACACATCTTAACAGACCTACTCTCAACTTAGACATATATAATTAAAACGGACTGCTTTGATTTATACATTAGAATATAACCACTTTACAAACAACTAGGAATTGATCGAAACCTTCACCATTCCTAATAGAATGCAACGGTCAGTAATATAGATAGTGAGGACAGTGAAAATAGATTGGTATAAAGGTTGTTTATGTCACCAAGTAAAAACTTCATGTTTATCATAAAACCTTGCCTGATCAAAAGAAATCTGAGCAGAGGGGAGTTGAGTCGAGACTCAACTCCTGGAAGGTGTACCCGCGTATATGTTTTATTTACTGTATGATTACTTTTATCATTCAGTTTTAGAAACTCTCTTTGTATAATTTTCATAAACAATTAAAATAATATACTAAATAAACAAAAGAAGAAATATAAATAATGTTAATGATAAATACCTTTATCTTATATTATTAAAAAATTTTAAAAAATCTTTGTCCTCAGACATACCAAGTAGTAATGGATGGAACCTTCAAGTTTTCAGAAACGTTCGAAGTAGACTGGATAATTATAGAATACGTTATTCAAATGTTAATGGGCCGTTTTTTTTTTTTTTTTCACAATTCACAGGAAACGACATATTGATGGTTGCTGATGAGAGAGAGGGGCACGTAATGTTAATATTCATGGGGTATATGTACTTGTAATTCTACATATATATATATATATATATATATATATATATATATATATATGTATATATATATATATATATATATATGTATATATATATATATATATATATATATATATATATATATATATATATATATATATATATATAATGGCTGGCGTTGGGCGATGGTCAGCGAAATTACACCGCTGAACAATTCGCTCGTGTAGTGAGTTCGATTCTCAAGGGTTGCCCCACGACTGTGACCTTGTATCAGAGCAAGCTAGCAGATACAAACACATGCATATATATATATATATATATATATATATATATATGTGTGTGTGTGTGTGTGTGTGTGTGTGTGTGTGAGTGTGTATGTTATTCCATTATATACATATTCATATATATTTATGTACTCTTTAGTAAGCTAGTAAACTAGATCGTGCTTCTATTCCCATAAATATAACTGTGTACAGTGAAGAATATCCAAACACATAATTGGTCTTGTTCCAAATATGTGAACAATTCTCTCATTGCCTTTTTATCTTCTCGCCTAGTATGTGCGCGTGCGCATTCACACACACACACACACACACACACACACACACACACACACACACACACATCTTGTTTTGGAGCACCTTAGATAACCGCACATTTCCCCTACCCAATCTTACGATTTCCTTACCGTCTCATTTAAGTCACTCACTGTGTTAAAAGGAGATAATTCTTTAATTGCTCGACCAACAATACAACAACTCTCAAAGATAAAAATAATAACATAACCTTGGAAATAATAATGATAATAATAATAATAATAATAATAATAATAATAATAATAATAAGAAGAAGAAGAAGAAGAAGAAGAAGAAGAAGAAATTTAGAAAAAAGCAAATAGAAAAAGGAAGGCTGATAAAATCATAATGATGGTAATTACGATGATAAATACATATATTACATAAATTAGATATCATGGAGAAAATTACAATATCAATAACGAGTAATAATGAATAAAACAACAATATGCAACAATACAATCACATCATAATTATTATTAATATTATTATTATTGCAATTTCAAACCAGTTGCCTGGTGGTCACAGCTGAAGACTGAGTGACTGCAAGTTTCCTCAGGTCACCAGCCCTCCTCTCCACACTCTCACAGTCCGCAGCAATGCTGTTTCATACCAGTTGTCCGGTGGTCATCGCTGAAGACTGAGTGATAGAAAGTCTCCTCAGATCTCCTGCCCACTTCCCATATCTCCCTCACCTATTATAGCAGCGCTGTGGTTCGTAACCCAACTACCATTTATCTTTTTGTGTTTTTGTTGTTTCCTTCCCTTTCTCTGTTTCTCTTACAGCTTGGTTGGTAGATCTCATATTTCTAGTTCTTTTCTCAATATAAGTGCAGTCCTCAGCTGTGCTGTAATCTGTATAGTCACAATCTTTCCTATCATCTTCCAATCTCGCTTTCTGTGTCTTTGATCCAAGTGTACTAGCAATTAGTGGTGTTACCTGACTTTCATATTCCACATTATCTTCAGCTACCTTGAATCCAGGTATTTTTTCCCCAGCATGGTATGTTTTCCTCTTCTACGATTACCAGGTCCAGTTTATTATTATTTGTCACTTAAAGCTATCAACATATATATTTTTTTTAATTTCTGCACTATATATATACGTGTGTGTGTATGTAATATATCGAAACAGCTGTCTGTGGATGACACAATATATATATATATATATATATATATATATATATATATATATATATATATATATATATATGTATATATATATATTCATTGTGGCTATAGACTTTCCATTATCTCATCCAGTACTGCGAGGCAGAATTGAAACCTTTACTCCAGACCCACAGGCCGATATCCTACCTCTGGACGACGGAACTGGACAGTCAGTAGGGCTGAATTTAAGTGATATATATTGTTTACACAGAAATCACTCATCCACCAGAATAAGTCTAAGTTTTGTACGAATAACAGAAATTGAGGGACGACTCAAGCAGTATGAACATTTAGTAAATAGAACCTCGCACCCAAATTTTTGCTTTGGAAAAGTGATTCCTTTAATGAAGTAACCGGATTACCTCGAAACTGCATTTCGTACGATGAACGGAAATAGAGGGTCTAGTTTAGGAAAATAGATGCATTCGCGCTTTAGAGAAATAATCTCTAATGGAGTAAAGGCAAGAAACTGAATCTGTATTTCGTTCGATGGACGTAAAATGAGGGTCCAGTTGAGCAGTATAGTAATATCATAAATAGATCTCCATCTCCAACCCCCATAAAAAAAGATGTGTTTAGGAAAGATTGATTTCACAATGAAGTAAATAGAATTTAGCACAATACTGCCACGCCGTATTTTCGTCCGATGGACGGAAAAGAAGGTTCCAATTGGCCAGTATACATACATGGCAAGAAAACTGAAAAAAGTGTAGAACATGAAAATCGGGGTAGTTCCTGTAACAATGGATGCGCTCAGAACCGTACCAAAGACATTGACAGCAAGATCGGAAGAACTAAGGATGAAAAGAAGGATTAAGACTATACAGACCATAGCACTACTGGGGAAAGTATTAGAAATACGATCCCAGCTGTTTGCAGTGGCCTAACAAAGTGGAGAGGGAACAACACCACAGTGCTGCCGTATTAGGTGGGGGAGAGATGAGAGGAGGGCTGAAGATCTGAAGAGACTTACTGTCATTCAGCCAACAGCGAAAACCACCAGGTAACTGGTGTGGAACTGTAAACCACAGCACTGCAGTAGACTGAGAGTATGAGGAAGGGGGGCTGGTAACCTGGAGAGACTTGCTGTCACTCAGTGCCCAGGCAACTGGTGTGAATAATGATAATAATAATAATAATAATAATAATAATAATAATAATAATAATAATAATAATAACAACAACAACTCGCTATCACACTGAGTAATTGAAAATCCGAAGCATCAAAATTTGAAGTCATGTAAAAAATAGTTCTATCGAAGAATAAATGTAGTCTATAATAATAGATATATTTTCGACTAACCAGTATAGTCAGAAGCACTGGAACGTACAAGCATACAATATATATATATATATATATATATATATATATATATATATATATATATATATATATATATATATATATATATGTTTTTTTAAAAAGATGATATTCGACATCTGTACTTAATTTGAAAAGAAAAAAGCTCGATATGTCGTGCGAATAACCCTGCAGGAATGAAACAAACCAGGCTACGAAACTCTACCTCGCCTAGTCCATCCGCCCGGCATCTCTCGGACCGACAACCACTTCTTCAAGCGTTCCAACCGATTCCTGCAACGGAAGGTCTTTAACAAGCAGAAACTCAAAACGCTTTCGAAGGGTTTATGCTTTTGGAATAGATGGACTTGTTTTTAGTTGATAAAATGTGTAGATTTTGAAGGTACTTATTTCGATTAAAAACTTGTATTTCAATCTGATTTAATCTGCTTTAAATTCACCATTACAGTCATAATTGAACAATCGTGGCATCAAAATTTTAAGATATGTGAAAAAAAAATTCCATCGAATGTTTCCAGAAAATTTTTATTTTTGACATCACTGGCGTTTTAAACTGGAAAAAAACCTCCGAAATAAAGTTTTGAAAAACATCTAGGAAACCGTCATAATAAGCCTCCCCGCCCCAAGCTCTGTTGTTCTTTTGCTTTTTGATTAACCATACAATGATGCCTGGGATGGTTTGAGGATGTGGTGGGGGTCATTTGCCAATAGGCCTCCATCCGTCACCGTTACGCACTCCTTTTTAGAGCTCGTCTTTTATTCGCTGCAATATCGAATCTCTTCACCTGTGAATTCATACCAAAACCATCTTTGAGATACAAAAGCAAGTTAGAAAAAATAATATTTGCAATAATAATTAGAATTAACATAATTTAGAAAAAGAGTATGATTGAGAATAGAGCCTTAAAACAAACGAAATATTCCTTGTATCGTTTATTTTATTGCTCTCATATTCGGGACTTCCGCTTTTTCTTGTATTTTCTCTCGTCTTATTCAATCTCGTTTTATTGTTTTGAATCCACGTTTTTTCCATTTTCTTTCTCTTTTTTTATCGTTTCGTTCGTTGAATTTTCATCCCCTTTTATGATTTCGTTTTACACCCTCGTCTCTCCTTTTATGATTTCGTTTCATGCTTTTGTCTCTCCTTCTTTGATTTTGTTTCATGCCTTGTCTCTCCTTCTATGATTTCGTTTCGCACTTTTGTCTCTCCTCTCATGATTTTGTTTCACACCTTTGTCTCTCCTTTTATGACTTTGTTTTACGCCTTTGTCTCTCCTTTTATGATTTCGTTTCACACTTTTGTCTCTCCTTTCATGATTTCGTTTCACACCTTTGTCTCTCCTTTTGTGACTTCGTTTTACGCCTTTGTCTCTCCTTTTATGATTTCGTTTTACGCCTTCGTCTCTCCTTTTATGACTTCGTTTTACGCCTTTGTCTTTCCTTTCATGATTTCATTTTACGCCTTTGTCTCTCTCTTTCAACGCCTTTGTCCCTCATTTTATTGCTTCGTTTTCCGCCTTTATCTCATTGTGTTCAATGCCTCTGTCCCTCCTTTCATTATTCCGTTCTACGCCTTTGTCTCTCTTCATTATTTCGTTTTATGCGTTTTGTCTCTTACTTTATTATTTCATTTTTCGCCTTTGTCTCTCCTTCTACTGGTCTCACTTTTGTGCAAAGCAAATGAGCAATTACCATTGATTCATGTATGAGAGTTTTTTTTTAATGTTCCATGATCCCTCAAATAGTGACTATGATTTGTTATGCTGAATCGTTCGAGTTTGTGGGGGTGGAAGGTTCCGGAAATTGAAGTGTGAGAGAGGAAGAGGGTGTGCACTGCCTCTACAATGACTAGTTGCAAAACGGAAGCTGAACTCTATTTTCACTTTTAGCCCTTCTTTCGTGAAAACGAGAAAGTGGCATAAAAATAAAAAGTGGGTTATATTACCTCTTCTTCTGTCTTTCCTTTTGCATCTTCTTTTTCACTCTCTCTTTCCTTTATTCATGTTCATTTCATTACTCTTTCCTCTCTTTCTTTCATTCCTATCTTTTTTTTACTCTTTAACCAGTCTCTATCTCTGTCTCTGTCTCTCTCTCTCTCTCTCTCTCACGCACACACTTTTTGCTTCTACTATAGAATTGTTGAACAACAGTGACCATCAAAGATGACGAAGGGATCTATACTTTTGTATATGTGTGTGCATCTTTGTCTTCATGTCTTCCAATGCTTCTGGCGGGACCGTTTCGTCCATTGACTTGAAAATTGGCGTCAGTACTCTTCTAGACCCCATCTATTTTTTAAAATTTATTTCTATTTTGTTTTATTTTATTTACTCATTTATTTATTTTTTCAATTTTTGTATTTTTGGAAAAAGGGGCTCTTTGAACTTCGGCGGCTTTATTTTGACTGGTTTAAGAATAACACCAAGATTCTCCAGAATTAGATTTTTCTGGGTATTTTTATTACTTCATTTTAGATGTTCTTCCGTGGGAAACGCCAAAGAGACCATCAATAGAATCTATTCTGATCATATTTATTCGTTGGAATTTTCTGACGTGAATTCAAATTTTAACGTAGCAGATATTCGATCATTGACTGGCAAGTCTATCTATCTATCTATCTATCTATCTATCTATCTATCTATCTTCATCATCATTAGTCTTTTATTGTCCGTCATGAGACATAGACCACACCTCCACACTTCTCTATCGTGGGCGTCACGAAGCCAATTCTTTTCTGAATTTGTCTAGTTCGTCTCTTCATCTTGCTTTCTGCCGACGTTGGTTGCGCATGTGATCTCTGGGGATCCATGTTGTGAGTCATGATGTCCTTTGGTTGTTTACCATTCTTGCAACATGACCAGATCATTACCATTTGGATTTTCTTGTGGATTCTATGATGTCTCGGACTCCTGTATTCTCCCTGATATATTGTGCTGTCTTCTGAACTTTCCATGTGAGGTTAAGCATGATTCTTTCATGTGTAAATTGCATGCTTCTCAGTCTGCAGGTCAGTCTCTTGGTTAGATTTCATGATTCAGCTCCATATGTGACTATCGTTTGGATGCATTGGTTGCATACCCTTCTTTTTAGGATTAATAGGATCTTCTCGTTTTTGAAGGTTGAGCTCGCTCTGTCGAAGGCTTGTCATCTTGGAGTGATTTCTAATTTTGTTGAGCAATCACTGAGAATGATAAAGGAATCTTCCCACACCATGATGCAACTTGAGATTATTCCAAGAAGATCCTTAAACGTTTCAAGGCTACAACGCAAACCGTGTCGGGGGGGGGGGGTACCAACGTAGAATAGTGCCAATAGGAAGGACTGGAATTGCGCCCCTTTCTAGACATCTGACACAATGACATCAATCTTTTTGACAACTGTATTATGATATCAGCAACAAATAAGTCAAGCTCATTAATCTTTTAATAAACAAATGGTTTAACTATTCGATTTTCCTGGCTAGCTTTTACTTGATCATATTGGTCAAAATGTGCCTGAAGTCATTTCTTTACTTCTTTTAATGTTTTAACGCTTATCTCATCAATGCAATATCGCAGGGTCTGTTCTGATTCATATCGGCTTGAAAGCATTTGTTTCAAGTTCTTGCATGATCTTTCTCAGCTGGTGATAGAGACTCCTAAGATCAGAACTATCTGAACAGTAATGCGAATATTGGGGAAGACGCTTTCATCTCCAATAATCTAGAGAATTTTTTTTTTCATTACCTGTGGATGGCTTGTCTGACTTTGAAAGAAACTGCTCAATGGCAAACCCTTTAAATGGCGCCGGGGACACGCGCCATACCTGCCACACCTTTGATTCACCACTGGTTCGAGTTTGTTGTCGGGATTAAATAGCGTGAACTTGTAAATTATTAAAGACCAACCTCTTTCAATTGTGATTTAATTGTAAAATGAAAAAAAAACTTATGCAATATATCAGCTGCATTTTGCACACACACACACACACACGCACACACACACACACGCACACACATATATTGTATGTGCTCGAGTGTGTATGCATGTGACACAGCATATTTTCATTCCATGCGGGAAATTATCTTTATAGATAGTAATAATAATAAATTTCAGCTTGTACAACGAGAATTAGTAATGAAGTAGTGCTCGTAAAAGTGATCATTAAGTACGGATACAACCAACAATATTTTTTAAGACATTCGACGTACACAATTTGAGAAACCCAGCACACGTACGTATACTCAAGTATAATACACACACACACACACGCGCGCGCATACATGTATATATAATGCGTAGATTTTATCAATGACAATAATATAGCATCGTCTCACTTTATTCAACTCCTCGGATAGACAATGTAACTGGGCCTTACATTTGTAAGTATATATATATATATATATACTCAGAAGATAACTTCCTCTGTGATTTAAAATGTGACGGTTTAAGTAAGTTATAATTATTTACCTTACAAGCATTATATGATACTGTTTTATCAAGGTTTGTTAACTCAGGTTATATTGCAATTAGTTGTTTTGGCCTCCAATTGTTCTGATGCAATTAAAAACTTTTTTTTTGTGAAGACATAGTTTTATTTGTTTAAATTAAAAGGTGTTATTTGTTCAAGTAATTTTCATCCTCAATTCATATAATTTACCTGTTT
>OY735201.1:69835051-69837551 GCA_963457665.1 Thysanoteuthis rhombus | reverse complement strand
ATATATATATATATATATATATATATATATATATATATATATATATGCATATATATGTGGTACAAATCAGGCTAGCAGTATAGCATAATATAATTATATATCAATAGTATAAAGCCAGTTCTGAAATGTAATGGATTTATTTCATAGAATGCTCGATACATACAACTTTTTACTCCTGAAGATAAGTTGTTTCATTGTAGAGCTGGAAATAAATAGTAGAATGAGGCACAAACTAGCTCATATATATATATATATATATATATATATATATATATATATATATATATATATATATATATATATATATATATATATATATATATATATATCAGAGTAAAATTCAGCAATTCAGTCTCCTATGTGTGATGAATTTATTTCATAAGATGCTGTATACATTCAAGATTAAGTCAAAGTAGACTTTTTAATTTGGTGAAGTAATGGATTCGCAAACATGTTCATGTTTTTGCCCTTTGGGGTTTCTTCAGGCAAATGTTTATTCGGATCCATGTTTAGGACATTATTAAGGGGTCTATTTTCTAAGTGTAAAAACTCCGTCTTATTCTATTTATATCTATTTTCCCATTTTCATCGATTTTTCTGTTGATAATTTTTTCGTTTTTTTTTTTAATTTTTTAAATCTCCAGTTATGGAAGCGACCAGTTGTTATAAATTAATTAGACTTTATACCACTATGTGGTTAATCGATCATTTTTTATGTGGTGGTTTCAGTTTCAGGAGCTACATCATCTTACTTTTATCCGTCCTCACCCCAGCTTAAGGGTTCACTTTTACAAGGCTTTATTAGTTCATGTTCAATTTTCTTAATATTCTTGGTGAGTTTGCTTTTATATATCTCGGATAATTATGAGAAGATGGTTGAATTGTGTTTATAGTGGTTGGGAGAGGATATTACTACTAATAATAGTAGTAGTAATTCTACGAATAATAATGATAATAGCTATTATAGAATTAGCTATGGTGTATGATTTAGTATACATGTACGTGGCTTTTTTTAAACAGAAATTTAAATTGATGCCGACACTTTGAAGATACTTCAGTTTTTCTATCTCGTAAGTCTGTCTTTTTAGTGAAGGTGACGATTTCTAATTTCTCGTTTAGGCATAGGTGGTATGGGGTTTCGATACCCTGGCATACATGTGTTTGTTTTAATATTTTCCATTTTACTGATGCATGTTGAGATTGCTGTCTCTGAGGTTCCATTAATGTGTTTTCCGAATAAATGGATTTTCGAATGAAAACTTGATACATATCCAATCCATTGGATATGAATCAGACCGAGCATGACTCCTTCGAAATCCACATCTGGCGAGAATTTGAAATAGGAAAAGAAAAATATTGCAGTCCTTAACTGAGAATAGCGGATAGCATGCAGTTATACAGGATATATACCGCAGATGAACTTTCTCACTATCTTAAGTTTTGGATTTGGTTCTTCGTGATTCTTATAGCCAGCGGGGATCTTTTTTTCTTCCGTATTTGGATGGAATAAAACAAGTCCACCGACTTCGGAAATTAGCCCAATGAAATCTTCCTATTTCTCTTCGTTCTTTCCTATTTGTCACTGTGCAATACCAAACTGGGCTTGGTAATAAAAAAACAAAAAACAAAAAACAGAACAAAAACAAAAACAACAAAAAAACAAACTTTCCACACTGCACTAATAGTCTGCAAGACCATCTTGCATCTATTATCTGTGTGTGCATTTGGCACTTCAAGTAAGTCAACATTTGTTGGAGCTTACATGATTTTTTTTATCTGTTGGACTGCATTTATCTCTTGATATTTCGTTAACGTTTCAATACAAGTTTTGTTATTATCAATCTGATGTTCATGAAGAAGTTCAAGTGCTCATACATTTCAATATATATGTATGTTGAGAAACTAGCGGTGACGGAGAGAAAAATTGTGTACTATTCGCATGCTTTGCACCACTGCAGGCTTCTCTGAAAAAGATGGCTGGCAATCGTCGAAATGCATCGAAATATACCCACGTAATAATAAATACTTTCAAGATGTGACACCTGCTTTTCTTTTAATTTCTCTTCACCAATTGTCACTTTCATCGGCATTCTGTCGGATCACCTCACATCCAACCAACCAACACATACATACTAGCAAAGTATATTTAATGTACGTCTTTGTATATATCTAGTAAGCTTGACTTGGGGACTGGATTTTGACTTTAACATGGGATTTCAGTGTGAGGAGGGAGCTCTCTAGCACTGGCGTAACGAAGCGAAGAACATTATCTGAAACCAGACGCTTGATATTCTCTATAGACCTATCATAGCTTCGTGTCATACCACGTCTAAATCAGGATATGCTTTAGTTGAGTAAAGACCAGAGCCACAGTAGTGGTCGGTAAGGAAGTGCTCATTTTATTACAGTGTCTGGGATTAGTTTGTTGAACAGCGAGCGCTCAACAAATGTGTACGTAAAACTTGCATACGTGTATCTGTGCTTGCAAGTGAGTGTATAT
>OY735201.1:69780051-69830051 GCA_963457665.1 Thysanoteuthis rhombus | reverse complement strand
GAACTTCAGATGGAGTATATGTCTGATGGGACCTAACCTACAAACTGAGAAGCATGCAGTGTGCACATGAGAGAATCATATTCAACCTTATATGCAGAGATCACAAGACAGCACAGCACATAAGGAAGAAAACGGGAATCCGAGACATCATAGAAACTATTGGAAAACTAAAATGGCAATGGGCAGGCCATGTTGCAAGAATGAAAGACAACCGATGGACATCACGACTCACAAAATGGATCCCCAGATATCACATAAGAAACCGAAGCCGAAAGAACACAAGATGGAGAGATGAACTAGACAAATTCAGGAAATACTGATTCCACGACGCTCACGATAGAGAATTGTGGCGAATCCTGGGGAAGGTCTATGTCTAACGACGGACGTTAAAAGACTGATGATGATGATGATATGTCTGTGATCAATATGCTTGTTTGTTTGTGTTTTCTTCTTTTTAAAGGGTCAGTGTTGGTTTGCGTGTACGTGTGACAAATGATTAGTAAGTTTGTCCGTCTATATGTGTTTCCTTCTTACTTTCAGATTCGAGTGTATGGTCGTACGTGCACTTGCGTATGCGCATGCGTTCTTCTTAAAAGGTCAGCATATGTTCGCGTGAGTGTGTGATCACTATGCCTTTTTGCCTATGCTTGTCCCCCACATAAGTGTACCAGTGTGTGTTGGTGCATGTATTGATATGGTGTTGTTTTCAAAATTAGTGCACTTAGTGTTGTCACTAGTGATAAAATGCTTATGTTTTTGAAAGATCGTTTTGCATTCGGATGTAAGAGCAGCTTCGATGCACTTATGTGTTATGGAGTCGTGTATGTTTTTGATGTTTTTCGAGGAATTGCTTTACATCCACACATGCGTGCACGCATGCACACACACACATATGATTATGAATTACGTTATAATATAAAGAAACTTATTCTGGAATGATCCTTCGTCGTTACATAGTTAATGTGTCACTCACCCTAGACAACGTGAATAGAATAGACAATTAGAGAAAATGAGGCTGCTGCATTTTCTTTAATTATTTAATTTATTCACGCTGTCTAGGGTTAGTGATATATTAACCGTGTAACATCGGGAGATCATTACAAATAAGAGTTTTTGTATGATATAACGCTATTAATAATCATTCTGTCAGATGATACATATCCATTTCTTAATACATACATACTCTCTCTCTCTCTCTCTCTCACACACACACACACACACACACAAACACACACACACACACACACACACACACATATATATATATATATATATATATATATATATATATATATATATATATATATATATATATATTACTTGGCACCCCCAGAGAGACAGAAAGCGATATGTGACGAAAAAAAACCAAAAAAAACTGAAAACGCTGCAAGTGATTTAAATATTTCCCCCGAAGAGTTTATTCCGGATTTAACAACAATAGCCTAAAGTTAACCATAAAAAATACTTTGTGTCAGTAAAATATATTTTTAGAGTTTTTTTTAGATTAAATCCTTTCATAAAAAAAATCAGATCGATTCTGCCATTTCCAAAGAGGTAACACCGTCGACGGACAAATTAGAAATCAGTAGTTTTACGTGAATGATAGTCAAAACGATGACACGAACAGACCTTATTAAGTCGTTATGGATGATCATAAGTGTAAAAAAAAACTAAAATAGTTGCATTTTCCTAACTGCCAAAAATGTATTTGCGTTTTCTTTCTCATCACACATCGCTTTTTATTTTTAATTAGTCCAGGAAAACACTTCTTTTTGTTTTTTGAAAATACCTCCCCCCCCGTGGGTTCAATTTGCAATGTAAGTTTATGCTAAATTGGTCCCCTAGTTCATATACGACAGTATTCACGCTTGTTTTTAGAAAATTTAAACATTTTTAGTAGTTGCAGTCCAACAAAAGGTGAGAAAAGTAACTTATTCATCGATCACCCTTTTTTCTTTTTTTTTGCAATTGATCACCCCAAGCACGTTGGTCATGAGACAGTTGCTACTGAGTGACTAACCAGATCTGTTTATATTCTGGTTTTCCTCTGTATCTCAATGTTTCTTGTCTACGTTCAATTGGAATGAAACCGGATTTTCTTCGCATTTGCAAAAAAATCAATTAATCAATCAATAAATAAACAAATAGATAAGGGATACCACTTTATAATTAGCTTTTAATAGTTTAATAGTTATCTCCCGTGATAAATGTAACGCGTGGCGTAAAACTTGATTAACGGCCTCTTTCTCTATACAGACGGCATTGTCTATACAGACGACATTTGTTATTTAGCTGTGTTCAGTCGATTTTGCCTTCGCGTAATTGGTTGTAATATTTTTGTTCGGGTCTTCTATTAATAGTGATTCCGTTTCTCTTTCCAGCCAGGCTCCGTATTCGTCGTCTGCTTTTCCCCTTCATTTGTTCCTCATAGATTTCCGTGTCTTTCGATTTTTTTTTGCTTCTATTTTGGGGCAGGCAAGGCCGGGGTGTCATTCTATAATACCCTGTTTGGCCTTTTCTTATCTGTTTTGTTGTTTCTGTCATCAGTATTCTCTCTGAGTCGCATTAGAGTGTAATCTGTTACTTTTTTTCATTGGCACACTATCGATATTTGATGACTGCAGTTGCTTTGAATGAATATAGCTATCCCCTTTTTTTTTTAGAAATTCGCTTTCTCACACTTTTTTGCATTCTTAAGAAAAGGCGAAAAGCATTTATAGCGTTCAGGGTTTAATTTGCATCAAGTCGTTATAGAAGCAGTGCACACATTCTTTCTCTTTCTCTTTTTCCTACGACTCAGTCTCCTGCATCTCCCACCGAACAAACCTCAGACGATTCTATCATGCCATCATCACAATTTGTGGAAAGCTAAAAAGATTTTACCTCATAAATTGATGGTAATTGCTTTTTTGCTTCACGTCATTCGACTTACTAAAAGTTTTTATAAGAGTGCTCAACTTTCGGGTCGCTGGAGAAACCCGTATCTTGCTCAGAGGTCACTTCATGGCGAGGCTGCTACGCAGGAAACCCATCCATTCCTTGTTTAGTCATAATTAGCTTGTCGATGGCAAGGAGAGACTGCAAACAATGATACATATGTAAGATTTCATTCTATTCACTGATGACAGATCGTTATTTTGTGATAATCGCTACTGACCGACGTAGCAGTATGGAGGCTAATTTCGAAGTCAGTATTTGATTCTAGCCATATAGAGGTTAATTGGATACCAGAGCTGTAGGATAGAAATTTAGGTTCACCGACATATCTGCGTGGGACGATTCTGCATTGACATTTCAGCGCAAGGACGATTCCGCGCAAGAAAAAATTCAGCGCAGATACCAACTAAAATGAACTATACAATGTATGGAAATAAACAGATTAAAGTTAATCTAATACTGTTAGTAAGCTGAAATCTGTACAACTTGAAAAGAAATCAACGTCGTCTTAGAGTTTCCAAATACGATTAATACCATGCTAGAGTTGCCGAATATTTATAGTTTCCACCGTTTCCTTCAAACTAGTCCCCTTGGAAACGGATATTACTCGCAAAAGGTAAGAGCAAAAGTCATCTAATATAAACACACACACACACACACACACACACACACACATATATATATATATATATATATATATATATATAATGAATTGTTTTTGTTCAGGACTCATGAAGAATTTGATGATATGTTATATGTTGAATCTTCAACCGTCACTCGAGCATTGTTCAAGGATAGAAAATTAATTCATCTTTTGGGTGCAGACAATAGACAGACAGACAGACAGACGGATAGATGTATAGTTTTAGACTCGGAGACTCATAAGAACCGACAAAGATTTTTTTTGGGATAAAACTTACATTCTGCAAGAGAAGGACAAAAGATCAAAAAACACAAATCTATAACCCTCTCCACATAAACACATGCACGATATTTACAAATATTGGCTTAGTACGGCAATGGGTCAGGTGAGGGTAAAAATCGAGATAGAAGACACTGTTACGCCAGTTCAATGATTCATTGTCTCCCATAAAGCTAATGTCGACTATTGGGCACACTTCACAGCAGGCGGTTGTGACGGGCGTCAATGCCTCCGGGGGTCGTGTGGACTGGCGAATGACCTAAAACCTCCATAAATGAAGTGGAAGACGAACAAAAAGAAACGGTAACGGGGGGGGGGGCATGCTGGTTCGTTTTTTTTTTTGAGTTTTTAAAGAATGAAGATAAAAGAACACTTCACAGGAAGAAACAATATACTCATACAAATAGCCAAGAACAGGTTTCGAAGTTGATATGTAAATACAGAGGAGTATGTATCTATCTAGCAATCTATCTCTTTCTTTCTCTCTGTCACTGCCTTTCCCACTCTCTCTATCTTTGTCTCATTTCTCTCACTCTCTCTTTCTCTCTCTCTCTCTCTCTATATATATATATATATATATGTATATATATATGATTGTGTGAGTGAGCACGTGTGTGGCGTCATGCGCATTCAAACGCACTCGTATGTAGACGAACTTTTGGCAGCTGAAGTAGTTCTACATACTCCACTGTGGGAATTAGGTCAGGCAATCGATAGGACTTCAACTGGGAGTTTGCATAAGCTCGGAGACAGCCAGGGAAAATACTCTCATGACTGAATAATGAGTCTATGAATTTAATATACAATAATCTACTTGTTTGTATGTACGATTGTTACGTTTTCTGATTGTTATTCATTCTATTCGTATCATTCATCCTTTTTGTTTCCCGTCTCCACCCATCTTTGCTACGTAATGAGCTAGTATAAGAATGGAAGGGGATGCTTATGCTGGAATTGGAGCAAAAAAAAAACAAACTAAAACTTCATTATAATTGTCTTCCATCCATTTCTCCATCTTCATAAATTTGAAGCTTAAAATCAAGTTATTGTAGTAGTAGAATCTCAGGAATGGTTCGACGTAGATTAATCTATATCACTTTAATTCAATTGCAGGAATATACACATAATGGTTATATCCTAATTGCCAAAGACATAGGTACAGGTAATATGAATAAAAGATCCCTGAAACTTTAGCTTCAAGCTTGTATTTATAGATATATATTATTATAGATCACGATGTATCTTAAGAATTACATTATATATAATATTTCATCATATATCATATCATTTCATACATAGTATATTATATATAATATAACAGAATTTACAATTTTTTTTGTCGGATCATATAAATATCCATTTCTTGATACATAACTATCGCTTTAAAAATAGACCGAGAATAGATGAGATGAGAATTTGGTGTGAAATTTGTGTTATTTGGGTCTCTGCATCACTGGTGGCTAATTAGCTCGATGTTAAGAGCATCGCTACGTTAAAGCAGCTGCCCTATCGGTGACACGTTCGATTCCTGCAGCAGCCCCATTTTATTCAATTGTTTATTCTATTTACGATATCTGGAGCGACTGATACATTAACCGTATAATGACGGGAGATCATTTCAAATAATTTTGTATATGATACAACGCAATCTATAATCATTCTATCGGATCATACATATCCATTTCTTAACACATATACATATAAGACGTTATAGTTGGAACTCTGAACCGACACGGTGAAGATTTGTCGATCGGCATATATAGCGTATGTATCTTTGTTGGTTAAAAAAGAGTTCCAACAAGAAATAACGTCTTTATAATTATTCTGTCGGATTAAATATTCATTTCCTGTATTTCCTGTTTACGGACAAGATCATATCAGGATCTAATGTATGTAAAAATTGTCCAAACGATATTATTGACTGGGCGCTCTCGACTGTACGTTCAGTTATTTTACAGATCGTGTAGAACTGTCGTGTTTCAGTACAGCGCTAATTCAAATCATCATCATCATCATTAGTCTTTTAACGTCTGCCGTTGGACATAGACCTTCCCCAGGATTCACCACAATTCTCTATCGTGGGCGTTGCAGAGCCAGTATTTCCTGAATCAGTCTATCCCTCCATCTTGTGTTCTGTCGGCCTCAGTTTCTTATGTGATCTCTGGGCATCCATGTTATGAGACGAATGAATTCAAACACTATCCACATTAAATTCGGTGCGAGCCAATGGTTTGATGTGGCGACATCATATGACAAGTGGTGTGCTCGTAGGGGCTTGTGAAATACATTTAAAACTCCTTACCTATACATAACGAAGACTTTGCTGAGAGTTGGATTTTTTTAAGCATCGCAAGCCTTTCGTGCAGTTGATCTTATACATTATGCGGTGTTGTTGCAAGAATTTGGAGAGGCATATGTTTGTTTAGGGAGACAATAATTACATTCATTGGAACCAGACATGCAATCTCCAGTGCCCTTTGAAGACATGTACGAAAGCGGTCAAGGCTTATTAAAAACCACTATACCTAATAAAAACCATAACTAAAAAGTTTGGTTTCCGTTTTTACACTTTCTTAAATTTATTCAAGCCTTACTGTGGAATTCGACAATCTATTTTCATATATATATATATATATATATATATATATATATATATATATATATATATAGTACATATGGTACAATCAGACTAGCAGTATAACATGATACAATGATAACAATATATTAATAACATAAAGCTGCTTCTGACATGCAATGGATTTATTTCATAGAGTGCTCGATACATACAACTTTTTACTATTAAAGTTAAGTTGTTTTAGAGTAGAGTTGGAAATAAATTGTAGAATGCAGATTCGCTACACAAACTAGCCCATGTTTCTGCCCTTTCCAGGAAACATGAGCTAGTTTGTGTAGCTAATCCACATTCTACAATATATATATATATATATATATATATCAATTGAATGATTCAGAAATGAATTAATTAGTATGCTATACATGTTTCGGGAGGGATTACCATTTTCAATAGCATGTGTGCATCTTTTAGTGATATCTTACCTCCACCGCAAAGACAACAATTTTTCCTTCCCCACTTTGTTTGATCACGACACGACACGTTAAAGTCCTTTTGTCGTTGTAGATATGATCTACGATTGGGTCCCATACCCCTATCGTCACTCCACTCTGCTTCATTCTATCTCTAAACCTTGTATTTTCGTCCTTGGGTCTTATTTCAAGTTTGATAACGATGGTCAAAATCTCCGAAACATGTCACGAAATTATTTTCCTAAATCTGGAATCAAGTATTGACCGCTAATTTACTATTATGTCGGATAAGCCATAACTCGTTATTCACTATATATATATATATATATATATATATATATATATTATTGAGAGGTGTCACATCTCTCCCTTATATATATATGAGATGAATTACACCATCTTATCATATATATATACAATATTAAAATAAAAGTAGAACCTTTTCAGAAGAAGACTTAAGAAGGGGTTTTCCTACATTCATGAGGGCCAAAAATAGAATGAAACTCCCCCTTTAAAGAGTCTAAGGTTAAGGGAAATGTTTTTCCTTTTTCCGAAGGGTTCGGTAAAGGGATACTTTTTCCCCTCCCTCAAGGGGCTAAAAGTATAAGGAAACTTTCTCACACACACACACACACACACACACACATATATATATATATATATATATATATATATTGATGTTTATACATGCATGCATGCATGTGTGTGCGTATATGTGTGTGTGCGTGAGTGTGTTTGTGTGTACAAGTGTGCGTTTTCAAGAAATATTTGCACATTCAGATTCAGTTTCAGTGAGGTTTCTGAACAGATATACGCGCGCTCTCTCTTTCTCTCCCTCTGTCTCTCTGTCTCTCTCTCTCTCTCTCTCACACACACACATACACATATATACAAATTTTGTTCACATATTCTATATCCCTCTCGCTCTTTACATTTCCCTTGTTCTCAGTACTTCTATCATCGTTCGTGTGTTGTGCTGAGCTATCCTCGACGCAAGAAGCTTACCATCTCCACATTGTTCTGTACTTATCTCACGTCTTCTGATCGCTGTCCACTGAGGCGTGACCTTTGTGACAACAGCTTGGGGACAAATAACTTACGCTTTGTCCTGACCACGAAGCACATCTCCATCACCCGCATAACCTCCACCACAACTCGATATCTCCACCTCCTCGGCCATCACCACTCTAAATAGCATAACCACCATCTCTCACGCGACTGGTTATGTTTAGGTGTCATCAACATTCTTACCGCCGCCATTTTTTCGTGATCATTAGTACTGGTCTTGGAAGTGTGGGTGGCCTAACAGTTATCAGCACGAAAAATGGAAACGGCAAACCGAGTTCAAACTCTGAGTGGAATAGTTTTGCGTTCGCTTTGCACTAATATCCATGGGAAAGGGACGGACCCGTCTCTTTCCTCTCCCCCTAACCATCAGCAGTAACTAGCAGGGTAGACTGGACCCTTCAGCTTTGGTTGGCAAGTGGTCTAGGAGAAAGAGAACTGAATCCTAACAGGAGAAGTCCAGAACTGGAATCGGCGGATTGCTCAGAGGGGCTTCAATAGACTGAGAAGCGACAATGAGCAAAGCGTCGTAGAACAAAGTGTAACACACTGAGCCCCTCATCAGTCACAGCATCCTGATCCGTTTCAATCCGTCCCGACTGTCTTGCCTCAGGAATGAGAGGGTGGGGATTTATTCAAGTCAAGTGTAAATCATGACTTCAGATCTTCTAGTGTAACTGCACAACTCTTTTGAAGGAACGATTTTCTAACAAGCAACAATCTCAGATAATATAATGAAATACTTATTATTAGAGTTCGAGGTGTCCGATGATTATCAGTTTTTGTCGACTTATATCGTCAGTAGTAAATAAAAAACAAAACAACGAGCACTTTTTATTGTTTTTATCAATTTTTCATCGATTCACATCGATTTTAATCGAGTGTAAGCATGTAGAATCTCCTACTTTCCCATGCAGAGCCAGAGATAAAAAAAACAACAACAAAATATTGGTGCATACTATCAAGATATGTTCAGATAAAATTTTCTTTCAAAATTTGGTTCTATTTACTAAATGGCATTTGATTTTTCTTTTGGCAACGCTCGATATTCTGCATTTAACTATAGACATTGTATAATGCTGATAATTACTTTTAGATTATAATTTTAAACACAGCGTGGCTGAAAAAGACTGGGTTATGTGGAAATAGGATATATAGAAGGACTTAAACAACTCCTAAAAAGATACTCGGTGACATCGAATATTTCATTATGTTCTAGAGATAGTGTAAATAAACACCAAAAAATGATTACAAAAATCGAAGAGAGTCATTAACATTACAAATTTTTTTCGGCCTTTGCAATTGGTTGGAACGTTGTGATATCATCAAAGATGTTGGCTCGAAGGGAGAAGAGATCGCACGGTTAAAATGATTATAAGCATGTTTTCCGAAGTTATGTTCATCCTATAGATTTTGATCACAACTATTTATCTGTATATTTTATCGATTTCAACCAATCAATTTTACAGTGAGTGTGCTTTATTTACAACGATAACCCATCCAGTTCTAACTCTGCCCAATATTGCTCAACCTACCTAATCGAAAAGGAAACGGTAGCCACAGCGTAAAAAGAAAAGAAAAAAAAACAGTGGTGGACAATTTGATTAGTCAATGGTCCCTATCCGTCTAATGCAAGTGGCGCACGTGTCAAAGAGTGTGCCTCTTGGCTACTATTTCGGGTCTGTTCACCCTGCGATCATTTCTGCCCCCCTTCCCCTATTAAAGAGGACAGGGTTAAAGAGCGACTGACCTTTGGCATTCAGGTTGCCCAAGCGTGGGGCGATCCGGCCAAGGCGTCTTAATCACGGCAGTTTACTCGAATGGTGCTTACTCGTTAGCATTTCAACCTATTCAATGTAGAGGGGGGAGAGAAAGAGAGAGAGACAGAGAGAGAGAGAGAGAGAGAGAGAGAGAGAGAGAGAGAGAGAGAGAGAGAGAGAGAGAGACACAGAGACAGAGACAGAGAGAAAGACAGAGAGAAAGAGAGAGCGAGGAAGAGTGGAGAGGAACGGTGGGTTTATTGGAGAGACAAGTGAGTAGACATGGAAAAGGGGTTAGGTGAGTATTGGATGGGGGTTTGAAGAGAAAGAGGATTAAAAAAGTGGCGCGCGAGTTGCCGAGGAAATGTCAAGTAAGGATAGGCAATCGTTACGTTCGAGTGACAACAAACAAAGAGACGGTTTGTGGATGAATTGATATCTATCGATATACTTATCCCTGTCTTACATCTGTTTTTATTGTAAACCTATCTATGTTTCTTAACCTATACATCTTTCTCTCCACCCACCTTTATCCACCCCCGGTTTATTCTCATCATCAATATATATATATATATATATATATATATATATATATATATATATATATATATATATATATATGAATTGTGTTATATTATATTGAAACTCTATTTGGAATAATCGCCTGTTAATTACGCGGTGAATGTATCGTTTGGCCTTGACAACGTAAGTAAGATAAACAATTAGAGAAAATGGGGCTGGTGCAGCCATTTAGCCTGCGACCGATAGAATAGCTGCTTCAACGTAGCGTTGCTCTTACCATGAAGCTAAACTGTCGGCAGTAATATCGGGGCCCTAATAACTGTTTCAACTCCTAATTCTCATTTTGGTCAGTCTGTATCTGATCTATGTGTTACTCTCAACGCAGACAGTTATAAGCACACACACACACACACACACACACACACACACACACACATATATATATATATATATATATATATATATATTCAGTGGTAAGTACATATACGGAGATAGACCAGTAAATCCGTAATCCGACTAAGTTATTAGCAGAATTTTGATGTATATATAATGTTGGATCTATATGATCAATGAAGAAGCATTCGATTAAAGGCATTGACAATGAAGAAGATTATGTTGAAACATATTTATTGTGTTGTATAAATACGTTTCATAAATCGCCTCATCATTGGGCAACGAACACATGCACACACACACACACACACATATATGTATATATTTATATATAAGCAATTTTATATATGTGTGTATGTAAGCGAATCTATCAATATATAAATACATGTGGATACAAGATAGAGAGAAACAGAAAGAGAGAGAGAGAGAGAGAGAGAGAGAGAGAGAGAGAGATCGATGCTGTTTTCTTTTTCAACAAACTTATCTTTATATCTTTACCATAAACACAACGATTCACCATTTCTCTCAACTAATCCATAACTAACCCTAAACATTCTCATCCAACCTCTTCTCTAATAGATTCAAATTCTTTCCTTTCCTTTACATCTGTAACCCTTCTTCTGACTTCCTAGCCAGCAATGACCATGTTGAAGAGGCTTGTCAGTTTTATTCTCACCCTCCGCTCTCTACCAACAAACAACAGCTTGCTTAGTTTCTTAGTCACTTCCTCCCAGAGCCACGTTTTCTGTTCTTGAGACGTAGAAGAAAAAGGGCGATTTTGAGCCGAGGTTTTACGACAGGACTCAGTCTTCTTAATCCCGGCTCAAGATATTGATCCAACACCGATAAGCTGCATACGGAATGGACAGTAATCTCCTGGATTAAGTCAATCGATGTTTTTGAAAGGCATAGCGTGGTCGATGATTACGAGAGACAAGGTGTTTCATCCAACTGTCATTAACTTTTCATCAACAGGTTTCTGTTCGACAAATGCCTTTTAAATATTAGTACAAATCTATCTAAATATATATATATATATATATATATATATATATATATATATATATATATATATATATATATATATATCAGAAAAAAAGGATGTACAAATTTGTATTGCTGCATATGCAAGAATAAATTTATAAAACAATTTACTCATATATATATGTGTGTGTATGCGTATGTGTGTTTGTGTATGAGTGTGTACATACTGAAACAAAATGAAAGAGTTTAAGTACATATTAATTCGTAATTTCGATACTCCATCATACAATCATTATCGGATATATATTTATTCATATATGAACTATTCATAAATTTATTTGAACCCATATATTAAAAGTAGTATTCTCGATATAATTACATAGGTGCATCAATAAATCTGCACCTTGAATATGCGAGATGTATTCAGTTTACGCAACGCGTATTCATTTTTCAAGATGATCTCCTTCATTGTCAATGCACTCAATTCAGTGGTGAATATTGATCACATAGATCGAACATTACACAATGAACATTTCTAATCAAAACCAAGCCAATATCAACTTGTCGGGTTACGGATTTATTTATTCACTTTTGTAATTATCAGTGCCTTTGATGTATATATAGGGTTTTTATTAAGCCGTTATGAATTTCTATAACTTCGGTTCAAAACGTGATAAAATCAATCTGTAAAAAAAGAATCTATTGGGATTTTAAAACATATTCATACTTAAAATTATTGAGCTTGAATATTTCCAGCGATCATTACGTTTATCATTACGTATATCATTATGAGTAAATGCATTACTGAAGCTCTGAAAATTCGTATTGTTAGTAAATAATAACACTACGGTCAAGGTGTTTAAAATGCACCATTTACTCAAACACTGTATTTCCTATCAGCTCTAATCGTGTGAGTCCGGGAGAAAAAGTAAGTTGGTAGCATTTGACCTTCTCTTCTTCTGAAAGTATGGACAAATTTTAATTCTCTGAGTGACATAGTTATTAACCAATAATGATTACAGATTTTTTGCCGAATTACGATAAAACAAATGAATAACACCACCTAATGCCCTTCACAGATGGATTTTATCAAGTATAGAACTGATTTTGAAGATTTAAAACTTTGCTAAGACATTATAATGATCCTGTATGTACACACACGCATATATGTATATATATATATATATATATATATATATATATATATATATATATATATATATATAACACAAATCAGGAATACAATATGATATAATATCCTATGTGTGATGAGTTTATTTCATAAAGTGCTGGATACATTCAACATTAAACGTTTAGTTGATTTAGAGTAGATCTTGAAATATAATGGAGTAAGGATTCGCTACACCATCACGTTTATGTTTCTCTCCTGTTTGGGCTTGAACAAAGGATACACATAAACGTGTTTGTGTTGCGAATATATATATATTCCTCTGCTATCCGCAAAAAACTGAATTTGGCGGAAAGAGAAGCAATTCATCTATACTGGGATTTTTTTTACCCATTCTCAGACAGAGGAAAAACCTAGGAAATATTAATGAAAGTATATAATGCTGAGTCGTCGTCAATTGAGGTGGCAGGACGTGCTGTATACTTTGATGTTGGAGAGAGAGAGTGAGGTTGCTGCCTTTGTATCAGGGCTCGAAGCAAAACATGTGCTTTACGCTATTTTCACCCGAAAAAGAGAAATAAGTAGCGTAAAGTGAACTTCCAAAAGGCGTATGTATGAGAGAAGACAAAGCTTGTAATGTCCCCGCTACCGGTATTACAAAAGCTACAAGATAACTCCCAGCCTCCTGCATGCAGTGCAATAGGGAGATACTGTCCTGTTGTTGGAACCCCCAGGACCAGGTTCACCTCATTCTTGTCACACCCTGTATAAAAACCAAACCATTGTCGAACGGAAAGGAGAGAAAAGATTGTGATCAAGATGAATCAAATATTACAGTAATGAATGATCTGAAGCACTATTTTTAGCTACTTCACAGAAAGTACCTTTGCACACGCGCGCGCACACACACATTTATACACACACACACACACACACACACACACACACATATATATGTATATATATATATATATATATATATATATATATATATATATATATATATATATATGCACCTCAATTGGACTCTGATCTATTTTTGATGAGATTTGCGATGTGTTTGTAGCATATTATGTTGTATCTGTTATCAAAAGGAAATCAGTGGACATTATTGACAGATTGATACCATCAGTAATTTCAGGAGAAAGTACTTCCGCCTGATTGCTTATTCTTCCGGTGACCGGTGTTTCGCCACATGAGGCGACCATAATTGATAATTGAAGTGATCCGTGACTAAGTGATAAGTTGAGATTTGTAAATTTTTACCTTAACTCCCGTTTCAAAAGAGACTCAGAATTAAGCCAGTTTGTCTATTTATGTGCGTTTTCTAACGAATCTCGTTCCCAATCACATAAAGGATTTTTTTTTATTACTATAATTCTTTTATATCGCCGTGGTCAATGATTACGTTGCTTTATTGCAGTCTATTCCTCAGTCGTCATCCTATGAGAACAACAACACTATTATCTAGATTTCATGAATCAGCGTATTCTCAAGAACCTTCCCAGGGTAATACATCTTCTGGTTTCACCTTGAGTGTATTATCTATGTTCCAAGTGCGAAAATGATCCTGATTTTCATATTCCACAGTTTCTTCAGTTCCTGAGAAAGTTCCTGGTGTTTATTTATTTTGTTTTCTGTTGCCTTTACGCTGTGTTCTGTTGGCACAGACACATGGTTATCATCATTGAGTTTCCACATCAGCAGTGACCGATGGATTTCACTGTTGATCAAGTGACAACAAGTCTCCTCAATACTCTCGGACTCATCTCTAACCGGCATCAGTAGCGCTGTTGTCTGGATAGTCCCAGTTCTTCCTCAGATTCGTTGTTCCTCTAGTCTCTTGCAATGCTCTTGGCGACTGTTCATAGGGGCTCCAACTACTATTTGCACAAACGTCACCCCATGTTCCACAGCTTCTTCAGCACCCAGGCATTGTCTAAGTACTTATTTAATTTTTCAGTTTCTCTCGACTGGGGCCTGAACATGAACAGATATATCAAATATAATATGAATTTTTGGAGTTGATCATTTAATACTTGCTCAACCTCACATGGTGAAACCACAAGACCACTCATCCGGGTGAAGACAGTAGTCAGGGACATCAGGGACATCATAGAATCCATTAAAAGGCTCAAATGGCGATGGGCTGGGCATGTTACAAGAATGGCAGACAACCGATGGAGATCGCGACTCACGACGTGGATCCCCAAGGATCATATGCGCTACCGAGGCCTGCAGAGCACTAGATGGAGAGACGAGCTAGACAAATTCAGAAGTAAGTACTGGCTCCGCGACGCCAACGATAGAGAAGTGTGGCGAATCCTGGGGAAGGTCTATGTCCAATGACAGACGTTGAGAGACTGATGATGATGATGATATTCCAATTAAAGAATTATGCAAAAACGACCCCCAGAGGCAAACTCAGATGTATATTCTGCATCCCGTTCTCAGAGTGATTTGTAATAGCTCACTTATGGTAGTTTTGATTCAAGAAAGCTATAAATCAATGGAAATAACCATTATAACATTGGCTCTTGACTGTAGAATTCGAAGATTAAAGCACTGATTCTACGATTTTCTTTTTGAATTTACCTGAGAAGGCTTCAGCATTCAATATCCATGCTGTGCATCGCAAATGAGAAAGAAAGGGATTGTCATGTCAGGAAATAGCGCAAGCATTACTGACAGAGTATGTATAATGTAAATATCTTGTTAGTTTCAAGGTGTGAGATACTAGTTCAAGTCGAAAGTTACTTCTCGATTTCTGATTTCGTGCTGCCTACTTGAGTGCATCGACCCAGGGTGTTGTGATAAAAAGCTACAATAAAAGAGATCAAAACTAGCGGCAAAATACTAAAAGAACAGATTGAATCTCACTAATCCGACTAGGTTGTAACCAAACAGGTAAAGAAGTTGTAGATTTTCAGAACCAGCTTAGGGTAACTACAAAATAGTACTTACTGTTCTGTATTACTGATATCAATACTATATAAATAGTCATAAACTTAACTCAGACTTATTAGACTTATTTACGACAAAGTGCTAGGCCTGCACTATGAAGTAAAAATAGATAAACTAGTAGAAAAGACCAAGAAATTAAGGTTACTTATATCAGTAAAACGTTACGAAAAAATCATGAATCAGATATGATCATTTATTCACTTCAACTTTTACAATGAATCCACTTCTAAAATACAATTGTGTTTTCTACGCGCAATGAAAATAAAAGTAAATAAAAATTGAGTAATTTGTAGGTCTGCACCCGGAGCATCCTTTATACAGGTCTCAGTTTTTCATTTTCTCTAAGAGTCGATTTCCTGCCAAAATATTTTGATCATACCTACACGCCGGATTCAAATCAGCTGCTGGCCCAGTGAATCCCGGATTCGGGACATTTAACCTGTAAACTGTAAATGATCATCCTATACAAATGCATTGACAATCGAAAAAAAATTTTTTTCAGTGGCCATGAATCATACAAGCGTTACTGACTGAATCGAGTCATTATCTGAATAATGTAAATACATTGCAAATGATTTGTTTTTGAGATGTATTGCAAATGATTTTACCAGATAAATACATCAGCAAGAAAGGTGTTTTCTGTGGCTAGGTATAAATGCAAGTGATATTGACAGAATAGAGCTATAATATGTAATGTAGATGCATTGATAATGGTTTCGATATAGAAAAGCCTTAACAGTCAGGGAAAATGGATTTTCAGTGTTCAGGAATTAATGCCAGCGTTACCGACTGACAGAATAGGGCTATTATAAGTATAACCTTTTTTTTATAGTCTAAGGCTACATTTGCTGAAAGAGTCAATCGCTTTGCATTCATACGTTTTTTTTTTTCTTCGACGTGTGATGTGTCTACCTCGATCCGATTCTGGAGAAGTCGAACGGCCACTACTTATCACGTGATGCCTTATAATAACCCATCATGGCCGATATCATTCTCACAGCTCGACCAACCAACTGGGTCTATTGGAGGAGAAGAAAGAACTTATGACATGAACTATATTTCAAGCAGCGCTTGATTTTTGAATGAGAAACGATTCAGAATGGTCATGCCGTCCATTCTTTCTTTGCTCTAAAAACCCGATACTTGGCCTATATCATACGAGTTGTCATTACCGACATCCCCTAGGGTGTGATTATTACTGATTCTAGACGGTCACCCAGGGCCATAACTGTCCCCAGGTTGGTTAGAGCCATCCATCAAAAGTACCAATTAATGGGTTCCTAGAAGAAAATTCGCATAGTCATTGAAAATATCCCATTTTCTCCCAGGAACATTCGTTGGATACAAAATAAAATGCATACAAGGATTCGTAGTGCAAGTTGTTTTCTGACTTTTTCCTCTAGTTCAAAAGTCTATTCATCAAAGTCTATTCATGCCTATCCTAGCTCCTACATCTCCGACTTCCTATCAATCTATATATATTCAAGTCTGTCCGTATATATCTATCTAAGCTTATGTACTTGAATCGAGAAAATTAAGTTTCAAATGCTGAATTTCATGGCCACCGTACCATTCAGTTTTTATCAAATTTGAAGAATTTCTATCCACTATCAGCCGTTGCTGAAATGGCTGTGTATCACCTTCCAGTGCCTTTGATCAGCACTAGTTCCTAGGTAAAAGCCAGATATCCAAATTTTCATTATGAGAATATATCAACACATAAGAGTTTTTCTCGATACAAAAGCTACTGTTATACATTCATTAACGTGACTTGATTTAAGAGAGTCATGGTTAGTATGATCAAAGTGCACGTCTCATATTTGGCAGCATCAAATGATTAAATGAAGATACGACATGTAATGAATCACGTAACCAACTAAGGACACGTTATCTAGTGCCGATGTGAATTTGGTGAGGGAATGCAAATATGAATTGGTCAGTAACCATTCATGCTATGTTCCTCTTTTATTATCTTTTCATGTGTTAGAAGTGGCCAATTTAAACAAGGTATCCATGTCCACTATTCCACGACTTTCTCAATTCTGCATCTGAATGAAAGCGAAGGCTGCTATCAATCATGAAGCTTGCAAGTTGTGCCGTATTTTTCTACTACTCCTATTACGGCAACATAAGATCATTGGTCGTTGCACAAAATGATTATATTACACTAGTCTTGGTGGATACTGGCTTTTCTTCTTCATCATCATCATCATCATCATCATCATCATCATCATCATCATCATCAAAAACAAACAAATAAATGGCATCTCTCTTTACAGCTACTAAAACTATTGCGAAAATAATTGTGGGCAGACGAGAATCACCATAGCAACATCGGCGTTTTAAAGTAGAATCTGATGATTTAATTGTGATTGCAGCCTCACAACAAGAAAGAACATTTTGATTTGTGATTGACGTAAAGCACCGCTTTCCGTGGGCAATCAATACGTTGTTAATAAATTTGTAATAACTTTAGTAGAAAAATGTGAAGAAAATACCGTCGCCTCACTAAAATTCACATAATTTCAAAGTTCTCACACTAGAATGGACTTGTTTCCACCCTACAATGGACACTGGAAGGTAATACGCAAACAGTCCAGCAATTTGAATTTGCCAATGCATCTCATGCAGCGAGACCTTCTCAGATTTCAGGTGATTATAAAAGTGACAGCTGATATGAACGGATGATCACACGCGTGCACACGCCCGTTCCTGGATACGTACGTGCGATTTGAAGGAAGATAACCGTAATTACTAGTTAAGGGCTCCTTGCGTAATTACAACATAACGTAATATAAATTGTCAGTGGTGAAATAAATAGCCACAATTAACGACTAACACAAACCACGGACAAGAGGATAGGGGCATGGACCTATGAGAGGGAAGTGTCGCCAGTGCATTGCACTGGGGTGATAGGGCCAGGGGGGGGCGTTCTAGATTAAAAAAAAAAAGTATATTTGTGTATCGAAACATCCAAATCGATCAGACGTGTCCATTTATAAAGTAGGTCGACGATTGTTTATTGGCAAGCAAATACACTATGGCACGCTAAAAAGGGTCATGAAATCGAATGGCTAAAGGACGAGGGTCTTTGTGCAGTCTTCGAAAAAGTGCTTTGCATCGCATTATAAAAAATTCCTCTCAGGGGTTCATATTCGATCAAATCTTAGCCAACGTATGCACACGCTCAAATAAACGCCTTAGTATCACAATTCTTGTCCCTTGCTATACCGGAAGATTCATATTGCTTTATATTAGAGGTTCTTACTATTATTATTATTGTGAATCATGCTACCGGTTCACTATATACCCGTAAATCATTTTCCCTCCGCCTTATAACTTTGCATAATTTTCTCCTCCGGCATAGCTTTCATTACTTAAATCCCGTTTTAAATTTTCGTTCTGTTTTACACTGGTTCAATTTACACTTTGTGACAATAATCTTTTCCAATGTAAGCATTAAATCCAGCTTCGTTGTCCAAAAGGTATTGACTCTGGAAACCTCTCTAACCCGGTAACTCCTCTAATCCGGCAACCTCTTTAAATAAAGGAAATTGATTTCTAGGGTTCTAATGAACTGCTACCGCGATTCACTATTTTGACGACTGCCACTGGTGGTTATATTATTATTATTATTATCATTATTATTATTATTATTATTAGTAGTAGTAGTAGTAGTAGTAGTATCAGTATTAGTATTAGTATTGGAAGAATACTTTTAGCGGTTCGATTCAAAGATAAGTAGAAGATAGTGAGCATCCTTACTACAAAATCATCAACTAAAATAAAAACAAAGTGCCACAAAAGAGGGAGAACTGGTATCCTTAGCAGTTGTTGGAGATTTTGTTTATTGGTATCATGGTCAGTATGAATAATAGTGGGGACTGAGAGTTCCCCTGAAAAAATACTCTATATACTTATCTCTACTAAGCTTTCTCCTGCTGCTATCAAGTCAACTCTATTCTCTACGTAGACTTGAGAATAAATCTCACCACTACTAGGTTAAAATTCCAAGGCATTCAAGTATCCAGCTCGATAGGATCGTATCATGTGCTTTTTTTTGTCATCTATCCATTCAATAGCAACATTTTTTCGTTTCTTATTTCAGAATCTTCTGGTCATTGTAGAGCAAGTCATTCGTTTTTTTGGTTCCTTCTATGCACCCTTCCCGTTTTTCTGGTAAGAGTCCTCTTATTTTCATATATATATATATATATATATATATATATATATATATATATATATATGCTCTCTTCTATGTGTCCAGTCGAAATTTTCCACATCTTTTAGAGGTACTTGATTGGAATTCAGTTGCTTACCTGATACCTTTTTTTAAGTGTCCTATCAGATAAGTTTTTTTTTTCTGTCTCCGGTCATCCATTCTGCGACATCAGTCTATCATGTGGTGTAGTGAATCTTAAACCAGCATCGATATATACCATCGGGTCCTGGTGCTTTCCAGTTGGTTATTTTTCGGAAAGTATTCAGAGTGGTTACCTGTCTCCTTCCTCTTTGTATAGGAGTTCTTTTTTCATATCATCTAACCAGTCTGGCAATTCTTTGAGTCTCTCTTGATACCTCCATATTCTTTGTTTCTATGGTGTCTGGTTTTATTTTCTGTTTTCTTTCTCCATTCAATTCTTAGTAAAATTTTATTTTATTGTTTTAGAAAGTGCAGTTTTGTGTGTACTGGACAACCCTTTGTATCTCTGTTGTTCAGATATCTATTTTTCTAATGTCGTTTTTTCCTGTTCTTCGGGGTTTCTTGTGTTGTTAACATGTCTGTCACCATTTTGAACCAGCATAGATGAGGTTGTTGAGCTCCGTTATGTTGTAAGTTCCAATGTGTAGTAAAAGGCAATTGACATATTCAGTTGAACCTTTCTCCTTTTCCAATCCTTGCACGTAAGAGATGACCATGGCTTCTTTTCTTTTGGCATCGATACTTCTAGTTCTATCTCTGATAGGCAATTTCTTTTCAGAATTTGTTTTGCTTGAGGAGCCAGACGCTTGCTCGATGTCTCTACTATCGATTAATATCCATATTATGAGCATGCATTGCCTGTAACCCTTAACAAATGGTTTGCTCTTTGAATAACAATAAATAACTTGATATCTTATTATTATTTCGGCCAGAAGTCACTCGGTAACAACTGTGTCCCTCCTGTAGGCCATCAAAGGAAAGCAGCCAGAATTCTGGCCAGTAGATAACAGATGTAAGAGTGTGCATTCCTCATATCATACCTATATCACTAAATCTTTAATGCATACCTATGTCCCCCTTCACTTCGTGTATGTTTTACGGTATTGAAAAAATTAGTAAACATTGGACGCGGAATAAAAACGAAAACATAAACACACACACACTTATAAGTTTGAGTTCTTACCAGAGTTGATTCTTTTCTTATATGGTTTACTTACAGAGAACCCTTTATCTCTTTTCAAGAAATGAAACAGTTTTTTTTCTCGTTGACACATGTATTTATTACAAAATTAAAACCGAATAAAACAGAATAGGAAATGAGACAGAAAGTTCGGGTACGAGTCATTTCACTTGAATGGTTTGTTCCTAACATCATCAACAATAATATCATCAATACCACTGTTTGTACAAATATAAACAAAAACCTGAATATATCTAAGTGACTAGCCTATTTATGCTAGAAGGCTATGGAGAATACAAAGTGTAAAACAAAGAATATATTCGTTTGAAAATTCTCTCAAAGTATTTTGTTAGTGTTCGTTTTATTTTGTTCTCCAATGTGACCCGAACATTTTCTTAATTTATTTTTCTGCAAAAATGTAACCGAAAATGTATTTATGTTTGTGACTTCAAATAAATATGCAAAGCAATTGTGGGAGAGCGACGAGTCCCATATCTAATTTGTATGTGTGTCTATACGAATATGTGGTAATTAGCGACTATTATCATCGTGAGATACAGGTGAGAAAAGATGGAAAGAAAAAGAGAAAGAAAAAGATGCTGAGAAAGAACAAAGAAGGAAATAGAATAAAAGGAATATACAAAAAAAAAAAAGTAGAATGAAGAGAAAAGAGAAATATAACAAAGAGATGCATCAGATATTTGTTACGAGGGATATAAAACTCCCAGATTTTACATGTACATTAATTCACTGACGACAGTATCTATGAAAGATGAGTCTGGAAAATTGGACATGCTTTCTTTAATTCGGTACCATTTTCTGGTTTGATGGCATGTAATGTGAATTTGCAAGGTGACCGACAAATTCCACAGCAGGTGAATTCCACAAAAGGTAAATTCTGCTACAGTAAATTCCACCAAGGTGGAAATATGTCTTTGTTTACGTGTATATGTGTGTGAGATTGCTGAATGTATGTTTATGTATACTTATATGCTAAATATGCACATACATGCATGCATACACGCACATGAGCATACGTGCATACTCATACACACACTCTACAAGCCCACACATGCCACGCATATACTACATGAACACATATGCACATAAGCATACACACATGCATACATATACCACATACACACATGCCACTTACGCACACGTATACACACACACAAAACAAACCTGCATTACATATGTGCACACGTATACCATATACATACATGATACATATGCACAAATGAACACCTATACTCACTTTATATATGCACCAATCATATTTACTACATACTTTT
This sequence comes from Thysanoteuthis rhombus, assembly GCA_963457665.1. Taxonomy (NCBI): domain Eukaryota; kingdom Metazoa; phylum Mollusca; class Cephalopoda; order Oegopsida; family Thysanoteuthidae; genus Thysanoteuthis; species Thysanoteuthis major. Next base: position 69,807,651 of record OY735201.1, on the reverse strand, counting down.
TGCATACTAATATGTATACTAGCCCACACAATGCACATGTACACACATGCATACAACATAGTCACATGCATGTGTGCGCGCACCTACACATATAGATGTATAACATTTCCTCATGCACATACATGCATACACTTACGCACACTTGGAAAGTTAACATACACACCATAAACACATACAAGTCATATATGCATACATATACATATATGTATACGCCATATGAGGATGATTACCACATACGTACACATATATACAAATAAGTTCCACGTACACACTACAGACACACATGTAAATGTATACCACATACACAGATGTCACATAGACCAACTACATGCGACCAGTGTATGTTTTTTGTGTGTTTGGTGTGTTTGTATGTATGTGCATACGTGGCATGTGTTTACATGTAATTTGGGTTTGTGTATTCGCATTTGTATGTGGTATTGTGTATATGGTGTACTTGTTTATATACGTGGTAAGTGTATCCAAGTTTGTATTATAGTACGTTTCCCGTGTGCTTGTTTGTCGATAGTATGTATGTATGCGTGTGCGTATGTGACATTTGATTATATGGTGCACGTATGTGTTCACATGGCAAGTGTCACGTATACGCACACGTACACTATATGCATGTCACATACACGTATGATAGATTGCCATCTGAAATTACGGAAACCAACACTGGTCAGCGTTTGAACATTTATCTTTTTATTCAAACTCGAGACAAAAATAAATCATTTCTGAGCAAGATAGTGATCGGCAATGAAAAATTGAATCTAAAACGAAGAATATCGTGAATAGATCCAGGATAGATTTTAACTTTTCTATCTAAACGCGATCTGAAGTGGGAAAACGATCCCAGTATCCGATGGCACCCAAAGAAAAAACTCTATCACAAATTGCTGGAGCCTGGAACAATTGTTACTGCGTAACGCTACAGCGAGTAATTTGCTCGTTTGAATAATGCACTAAAACAGACATGTCACCTCCAGGCTATCACTTGTTCCAAACCATGCAATACCTCTCGTCTGGTCGACAGTTATTCAATTCAAGATCGTTTGAAAACTGGGATCAATTTTTTTCATAACGGAATGTAAAATGACTCTTTTTCGCTCTTCAACCTGTTGTATTATTGTCCCTTCTCCCTTCAATTCCTAATGTTTTATTTCCTGCCTTTCTCTCTCTCTCTCTCTCTCTCTCTCTCTCTCTTTATTTCTTTCTTTCGTTTACATGATTCACAGATTTTGTCTCCATTTTCCGAACGATCTGTGGAGACCCAATCATCATTTGTAGCAAGTGTGGATTCTCTACGGGTGCTTTCTCGATGCCGATGATGGTCTGTCGTACAACGCCTTACGGGACTCTAACATCTGCAATTTATCCATAGCTAGTGGTAGATGTGGATTTGAACCCTTTCTAAACTGTCCCAGCCAGATTTTGAACTTCATTTGTCGATTCCATTTTCCGAGCTGTTAACTCGAACTGGGCTAAAAGGCGGAGTATTTAGCCTGATGCTAGACTGAGTAAAGCTTAGTAAACGTAATCTTCAAATTGGAAGGCCTGGCCTATATGCCTTGGAAATCAGCATACACAAATTTGATTTTTGTTTGACTGGGAGCGTATACAGGGTTTGGGTATTCATGTGTGTGCGAGTAAGTGTATGTGTCCAGGCAGACGATTTCTTTGTTTAGCAGCGGCTTACGCCGCGCCTATTTTACCGTCGACTGTCAGGCCTTGAATACGAGGCCAAGCGAAACTAGCCTGTTGCTTCGAAACAATAGAGTTTCAGCCTTTCTGTTGAGTCACCGTCCATTCTGGCGACGGCAGTAGACCAAGCGTGATGAGGAGACCGACCCCACACTCCTCACCAACAAACCCAGCTAATATCACCCCTCCCTACTTTTGCAACCTCCCCCTTTTTTCTCTTTTCTTTTTTTATTTCTTTCTTCTCCTCTCCTCTTTCCTCTACACTTTTTAGACCGGCTCCACAATCATCACGAACCAACTCTTCTTCTTTTCTATTTTTGCCAACTCTCTTTCTCTCTTGGGGTAGTTTCCCACCTTTTCTCGACTATGTGCCCCGCCCAATTTACTCTTTGTTTGCGTCATTTCTTATCTTTTATTATACCTTTTTTTTTATTTATCATTGTACTTTCCATCAACGTATCTTCTTTTGGCTCTCCATCTCTGCTCGCAACCCCCTCGTTTGCAAGCCATTCTCATTGTACGCTTGTTCTGTTTTTTTTTTTTTTTCGTGTATCTCTTCTTTTGGCTCTTAACCCTCTTCACACCGCTCACCACTTCAACATCTGTAATTTCTCTCTTCTCCCGTTCCTATTCCACTCTTTTTCGCTCTTCAGACTGTTGAATTACCGCTCCTTCTCCCTTTGGGTCCTTATGTTTTCTTTCCTTTTTTTTTTCTCTCCCTCTCTCTTTCTTTGTTTCTTTCATTCTTTGTTTCTTTCTTTCTTTTATATGTTCCTTTCCCTCCTTTCTCCTTTTCTACTTTTTCCCTTTTCTTCACTCTTTTGTCTGTTTATTTTTACATTCTTTTATATTCCTCGTCTCCCCCTTTCCCCCTTTCTTTCCCTCTTTCTTTCTTTCTTTCTTTCTTTCTTTCGTTTTTCTTTTTCCTCCTTTGCATCCCTTTATCTTTCACACTTTCACCATTTCTTTCTCTCTTTCTTTCTTTATCAAAATTTAGTAAACTCAGCTTTGTACGACAGATGGAAGTTGCGATAGAAAGAGTGCATTGTACCAAGTTTCTAAGAGAACCTGTCTTTTTCGTTTCTAATGTGACTTTTAACTGACAATGGAAAATACGCAACTATCATGCCCACCGAGCAATGTAGAACAAGGAAGAGCGAACGGGGGAACCCATTAGGTCCGGCGTAATAGAAGTAGTAGTATTACTAAATTAAGAGGAAAATAGCTATAAAAAATCCAAAAAAGAGCCTAAACACACCAAAAGATACTAAAAATGGTCAAAAACAGACCATTATAAACACACCTGCGCTAATCTAGTTTTTTCTTGTTGCCCAAACGCGAAAAGCCCTGAATTGGCAACAATTAACTCACATTACATATATGTGGGGGCAAGTTATTTTCAGTTATTTCCCAAGAGGGTCAATCCTCAATTCCTTTGACGACGGACTTGCTCATCTAGTAAACCATTGCTATGTATCAAGCTTTGCTTAGTTTAACTCAAATAAACAGAAGTGATGGATGAACTCAGTGAGGATGAAATCCATCATGTGAGAGTTCTCAAAATTATCGTTAACCATTTCCCAACGATGGGCATCCTTCATTTTTTTCTGACTTTCTTGTATTCTTGTCTGCTTTGTACCACACCTTCATTCTCACCGGTGCAAGTGGTTAACATAATGAGTCAAGATGAAATTCAAGATACCAAGTGATATTTTTTGACGCAGGTAAGTCAGGAAGTGCGAACGGTTACTGGTGCAGAAAATAGAATCAGCGAACAAAGCCATGGAGGTTAACGCAATACAATCTTCCTGTCCCAGTTCTTCTCCCCCTTAATTCGTCCTTATGCCAGACTAAGCTATGCTCATATCACTATATATCTTCTCTCTCTTCTTCCTCTAATAGAATATCTTTTTTTTTTCGTTTCTCAGTGCCTTGTTTTTGTATCCGCCCACAACGTCCACGTCTGTCACTGCGATTTCCAATCTCCTTCACGTCTCTGCTCTCAATTGTTCTCTTCCACATTCTCTTACCTCTCTTTTCTCCCTCTCTGTCCGCCCCTTTCTCCCCAATTACCAACCCACGCCCCCCCCCATAATACGCCTCCTTCAAACGCTTTCATCGAAAACCTCTACTTACCCCGCCTCTTTCATATACATCTCCATTGCCAGGTAAGCCACGTGATAAATATGGCTGACAAATACGACAGTCACTCTCCACACCTGAGCTCTGCTGATCAGGATTAGAGGAGAGCGGGTTGGATGTCCCTTCCTTACCCCACTTCCGGTTGCTCTCGTTTTTCCGGATCAGGCAGACAAATGATAAATGATGATTTGACGGAGTCCAGATATGAATGACTTACATGTCTCTTTCCGTTCGTTTGCTTCATGAGAGACATTCACAGTCCTTTCTCAACCTCTATCCCACCTACCTACCCACACACACACAAAACATATGCTCAAACATTCTTTTTCTCTTTTCTTTCTCTTTTCTTTCTTTCTTTCTTTCTTTCTTTCTTTCTTTCTTTCTTCCTTTCGTTTTCAATGTTGATACGTACATCTACAAGTCCAATTCTGTTTATTTCTCCCCCTCTCTCTCTCTCCTTCTATCTATCTATCTATCTATCTACGTAAGGTATCTGTTGTATTATGACTAGTCTAATGATTACCTATTGGATGCCCTATCACTGTGACCTTATATTAGTGATACAGAAAGAAATCAAGGAACTTAAAGCGAAAAATTACGAAAAAATGATTGAAAATTAGGCTTTACGAGTGATTTCGAGATATGTTTGAGATATTCGGCGACGCAAAGAAAGCATTGGCTAATTTGGCCTACGATCGTACAGCTCTATCAGTTCATATTTTTAGGATTATCTCTTATGTATATCTGAGCCTGAATGTACGCGTTTTATTTGTGTTGATGTACATAAAGATTGAGCAACAGCATTATTATAATCATCAGCTCTTTAGCGCCCTCCGATGGACATGGATCTTCCCGTGGATTCGCCAGACCTCTCCATCTTGGGTGTGGCAGGGCCAATACTTTCTGAATTTGTCCAGTTCGTCAGGTCATCTTATATTCTGCCGGTCACAGTTTCGTTCGTAATCCCTAGTGATCTACGTTATGAGTTGAGCTGTTGTCTGACATTCTTGCAGCATGAACAGCCCATCGCTACTTCAGCTTTCTAATGGATTCTATCATATCTCAGACATCTGTTTTTCCCTAATATACTGTGCTGTTTTGTGGTCCCTCCTTGTGATGTCGACCGTGGATCTCTCATTTGCGTGTTGCATGGTTCTCAGTTTGAGGCCAGTCTCTTGGTTAGGCTTCACGTTTCAACTCCATAGGTGACCATCAGGAAAATGTATTGGTCGGACACTTTTCTTTTTGAGACTAATGAGATTTTCTTGTTCATAAAGGTTGAACTTGCTCTACCAAAAGCCTGCCAACCTAAAGTGATTCTTCGCCTGATTTCTTCTTTTGAGGATTTCATGGAGATTCGTGGTCGTAGGTAGATGTAGTGGTCTGCATCGAACGAGAAACAAAAATATTCATTTCTTCTTTTTTTTCTTTCTTTAAATCTATCTATATCTCCATCAACATCCCTGCTCCCCCACCCATCTACCCATCAGTTTATCTGTACAATCCCATCTATAGGTAAATGCATTTGAATAGATAGTAATATACATAAAGTATATGTGTGCATGTTTCTCGACACTTAGAAAGAGGGACAGTTCTAGAAGGAAAGAGACAAGGGGGTAGATAAAAACAGATTAGAAGTAATAGATAGATAGATAGATAGATAGATAGATAGATAGATGGATAGATAGATAGATAGATAGATGGATGGATAGATAGATAGATAGTTAGATAGATAAATTCATTGAATTGAATTTCTGCCTGGAAACATCAATTTTCCTGTTCTCTTGCTCAAAATTAAGAACGATTTGTCTTCCTTATTCTCAAATGTCCACAAATTAATTTACCTAACATTGTTTTCGGCATTTTGTCTCCCTTCTATCAGAACCAAAAATTGCCACTACGTCTCTTGTAAGCTTTCCTTCAACCGTCGACAACTTTTCCTAATTGTATTATTAATGACGTGTTTTATTCCAGGTACCTACGTCTTTCTGTTTTAAACTCTTCTTTTCTTTTTAATTCTATTAATTCATTTCTAAGCAGAAACCACCTTCGAAAATCCACATCGTTCCGTAATGAAATTTGTAAGCACTTCATTGGTTTTTTTTCTCGTGTTTTTATTTCTTTAATCGGTTATATAAGCAATTCTGCCTTGTCTCGTTTTGCATATCACGCAATAATGGAAGTTGATTATGTAGATACGTGAGTAAATATACATGATATGTATTTACATCAGTACACTACTTACTTTGTGATAGATGATGTTTGTACTCGAATAAAGTTGATAGGAAGGTATGACGACGATTGCTTTTTTCTTTATTTATGTAAGCGTTTGTTTCAAATTACCATGTACGTAGCTATATTCATAAACACGAATGTGAACATACACACGCATATATATATATATATATATATATATATATATATATATATATATATATATATATATATATATATATATGTATGTATGTATGTATGTATTAATGTTTAGTGAGTTTGTTTGTTTCCAAATGTGTGTGTGTGGATACACCAATGAAACCTTTTGGTATATACACAGGTACACTGTTCGTCTTTCGCGCTTTAGGAACCACTCAAATATGGACACGGTAAAATCAAATATAGCGTACATACTCAAATGGATCTCGAGGAAGGTTCTACAGTGAAAGGTTTCGAGAAGACTTTTCCTAAATGGGTTATATCTACTGCGAAACTATAATGATAAACTTGGGCCTTACTAAACACACACACACACGTATATTTAGAGAGAGAGAGAGAGAGAGAGAGAGAGAGAGAGAGAGAGAGAGAGAGAGATTAAACCTATTTTGGTACATACAACTTCCTCTTCCTCATCTTCTTCTTTACTTATTTGTAACTTTTTGAGAATTTAATTCTTTTTGGTTTATATTATTTTTCATCAGAAAAGATGAGCAGTAATTATAAGTTGAATAATTTTAATTGAAAATGTTTATTGCCGCTAGTCATTAACAATTGATGTGATATAAAGGGTTCAAAACAGAATTTATTGGTCACTGGTATAATTTTAGAATGGTGTCAATTCTACTCAGTATTGGTGAAACTAAAGCTATCCGATATCGAACGTCGTCGGATGTTGTTGAATTTTGATATCAGGGACAATCACAGCGTGCAATAAGTGTGTTAATTATTTAGTTGGACAGTTGTGAAAGAAGTGTGCATGACCCAGAAAAGAATGGTACCAAGAATAGAAGTAATAGACCCAAGAAGAGGACAGTAATCGGAACTGGAATTAGTCTGTGTCTCGTCTAAAGGCAAAAGTAGAGGTTCAAGTTCACGAAGAGACCATCAAACGAACAATTAAGAAGCTAGGATTCAGATACAGAGAATGATCCCAGCGTCCAGCTCTGAGAATGATCTACCGGGCAGAATCTACAAGACTTCACCAAGAGTAGAATGAGGAGTGGTAGAGCCTCCCCCCACTTCACAGATGGGAAGAAGTTCAACCCGGATGGCGAAGATGGCCTTCGGTATCACTTTCATGACCCATGATCACTCATGAAAACCTTTTCTAATAGCGTTAGTGGAGATCATGGACTTATGGTTTGTGGTGCTACTGGATATGGTGGGAAATGACGTCCCAGTTTGTCAGTAGGTAGTTAAACGCTGCAGAGTTCACGGATATGCCAAGAAATGCGAATTTGGTAGCTGAAGGTGTTCAGATCAGCAGCCAACTGTTCATGTTTCAACATGATAATGCTGAAAGAGTCAAAAAGTCATCTGATACACAACGATGGGATTCGCCCGTTATTTTTAAAGGGGTCCTCCACCATTTACACATTGGCTATGTCGTAGTTTTTAGAGGCATACAGATTTTATATCAAGAACGAGGAGTCTGGTTATGAAAATATAATCCATGTTTTATTTGCTTCTCTCTTCAGTATCGTCCATGGATTATTCTCTCCAAAAGATCGGACTGTGTTGCTGATTCTTGCAGCTACATGCAGCATACTTTTCATTTTGCATTTCAGATAAACAATAGGCGAAATCAAAATTGCTGTTCAACTCCATAAGGAGACGCAATACTCACATCTAACCTCTAGGAGTGGTTAGCTGATAATTGACTTACTACGAACTGCTATACTCTCTAGCTCTCAGTCTATCAACAATTTGTGTCCATATATTTCTATAAATGTGTGTCCCCTAACATACACATGCATGCTTACACATATATCCGTGTCACTTATAAAGTACACTCACTAAAAACTAAAGAAAGCTGGAGAAAGATCAATCTACTAGACCCGTTATGTCAGAGGCTTTAATCCGTTTTCTTAGCCTGTGGAAACAGAAATGAAAACACACATGCACGCATAGATGCACTAAGCAGATGTCTATCTCTTCTGATGCAGAAGAGAAATTAAAAAAATCTGTATCCATCTACCTCTTTGTATATCACTTCTTTGAGAGCAAAGTATAAATGTTTTTGCCAGCCCAACAACAGCCTTCAGATTTCAATATCATTGAAAACGTTGGGGGATGGTTTGCAAGGAAGATTTTTTACGGTGAGAGGCAATTTAATCCGATGCAAGAACTCAAAATTGCAACTTCAGTAGCTTGGAATGAATAGCCTAGTATATTCCTCCGTCGTTAGAGCAATGAATAATTAGAAATTTTCGCCTGAGTTTGAAGTTTAATGGCGTACATCATATATATATATATATATATATATATATATATATATATATATATATATATATAAATTTATATTTTAGGGGAAACTACTCAATTAACCCTGTAAAAAATCCTGTTGTATTTCATTCATCTTTTGCAGCAATAGGATACGTCATCAGTTTATCTTTTAAAACCATGCAACGCGAACTTTCACAGATACAGAAACTTCGAGGACAGTCAGGCAACGATTTCCACAAGCATCATGCATTTTTTTTTCAATGTGATCTTGCTCGTTCGACGTGAGATGTCTCTGGTAGATCTTCTCGAATTGAAACACTGGTACCGTTCGTGATCCTGCGTAAGGTTCCGATAACCCTTCCCATAGGCTGGTTGCATCATTAGAAAAAGCCCCTAAAATTTTTCGCCCTAAATTAAAACAGAATTTCACACAAACACGTCACTCTTCTAAAGCCTTCATTCTTCAACTCTGGGAACCCCACTCAACCAAGCACACACAATACACGTTCATTCTGGCACCTGAAGCACAAAAACTGACCGATGTGGCTTGATGCAGTTTTATTTTAAGATAAAAGGTCATGGTCAATGCTACATAACATTTCAATCAGAGCACACTAAAACGTCTCATCAGCACACTGTTCTAAAAGTTCGGTTTCTTTAAGACAGACCTTGTACACACACACACACACACACACTATCTCTCTCTCTCTACCACACACACATACACACACACACACACACATATATATATATATATATATATATATGTATTCATCAATCAATGTACATATATTTTTATACGTATAAATTTATACACGAACACACGTGCACAAGGCTGGATCAATGTCAGAAGCTTGACACAGTTATTAGCTGAATTTTGATCTGAACTTATACATTGTAGTGCACGTTCCACGATTATATAAATATGCATGTATATGTTATGAACATTTGGCATTATAAAATAAATGCAATTTTCTATCACTTAAATCAATAGGAATATAATAACATCTCCATCCCTGAAGGCAGCACCAATACACAATAGGAAGTCAGAAAAATGAGCTAATGCTAATATTTTCGCTGAGTCAAACAGACGTAAATTTTGGTGCATATTTACAGCCTAATAAATTATGTAGACATTGATATGATATAGTTCCTTTTCTAAAAAACAAAATCATTCCATAAAAATTCAAATGTGTCCATGATTTTTTTCACAGGTATTAACTCGTCGATAAAATAAAATAAAATGATATAGCTCACGCATTTGCAGATAGGTTTTTCTCGAAACTTGTTATATACAAAGTGTGTAAAACGGGAAACCGTTGTAAGTGGTTATTAAAAGAAAAGACGCCAAGTTATTAAAGTTTCGGATCGAGCTCTATTGTTCATTGACACGATTAGAACAATTATTGGTCCAAATATTCGTGATGTCCAGCGGGAAAGGCTATGATAGCAACACGCACATTTGGAGTGATTACGTGTAAAGCTATTGTGCTTGTCATTTTCATAATAATACAACTATTCTTGCAATAGTTCATTAGGAATTCGCAGAAGACTATATGCATATGTATATTTTATAACATAGACCCGTGTAATTATTTTGCGATAATCTCTTCCTTTTTTTCACCATTTTTCACTCTTCTTTGACTCTCTATCAATTAAAGTTTTTTATATTTCAGACTACGATCACACACACACACACACACACACACACACACACATAAACACACACACACACACCAAACGACGATGACGACAATATATACATCGATTAAATGTGGAAATCTAGTCTATAACGGGTTAAACCAGCGTTTTGCTACTTTCAGCTCATCAGATATACAGTATGATTAACCTTGCATATCATTTATGTACCATAGGGAATATAAGACTTGTGGTAATTCCACTTACCCCCAGCATATATATATATATATATATATATATATATATATATATATATATATATATATATATATATATATATATATAAGAGAAGGGGAAATAGCGGAAGAGAAAGTCTCATTCTTTTCAGTTGATAATATTTTCATGCTCAACTCATTAACAGACTGAGGATTTTCACATCTATGCATCCATTTGTACATACGAAATGCAACCCATCAGGATTGAGGAATTTGATCATAAAGAATACTCTAACACTGTTTTCTCTGAAATATTCGCCTTCGGTATGATTACAACGATCTCAAAGAGAATACGTCTCAGGGTTCGTGTGAACTGTTCAAATTTCCAGGACTTTTGAGTGATACCTTAAACATATACAAGTGTGTTTGCCGCACTATTTCCGCCTGTCCGTCTCTTGAGAGTGCGTCTTCAATCAGTTCATCTCTCCCTTCGTTTCTCGACTCTAACGTGTTGATGCACTCACGCACTCACTAACACACACGCAAGCACACACATACACATATACACTCATATATATATGTATATATATAGGATTAGAGAGAGAGAGAGACAGAGAGGGAGGGAAGGAGAGAAAGAGGGAGAGAAAGAGCGATTAACAACGAGATAGATAGATATGAATGTTTCTTTATATATTTAAATGAGAAAAAAACAACAAAAATTCATAATTTATGATTTCAGTGATGGTCCCCGTTGACAATGACTCAATTTTTTTTTCACTATTTCCAATTTACTGTCATCTAAGAAAAATAGCTTAATGGATATGAAGACAATGTTTCAATGAGAAACCTAAAAATCCGTTTATTTTTCTTTATCTCTTCCCTTAACATTCTTTCAACAACCGGTTTGTCGATTGAAAAAGAGTCTGTGGCTTACTGTCATCCTGCACACAACATTAACCACTCGCAACAAGTAGATACACAGACAGTGTTGTCAATTCGGCACTTTTCACGCTAAATTCAGCACTTTCTTGTCTTGGCAGTACGAAAAAAGTGCTAAATTAGTGCAGGCGTGCTTGAGTATCTTGGACGTTTTTAGCGGGTTACTGATTATTTTTAGCATCTTTTTGGTGTGTTTTGGTCATTTTTGGTGTTTTTTGGGGGTCATTTTCTTTTGAATTTAGGACTTTTTGGCTGTCAAACTAGCGCGCTAGTATTTTTTGAGTTGACAGCATTGTACAAACTTGGAATATATGAAATTAAGATCGATCAGTACTGATATGATATTACTCTATTCAGCACTGTCGCACATATCTTATATTCACATATGTATTGATATTTAGACACGATTGTTGTTGAACAACAAAAACAAACAACAGCCCGAAGGAATGCAAGAACTGAAATGATTGGGTGGGCAAAGCTGATCTACTTGGAACCGTTCAAGCGACTGAGTTTTAGCCATGCAAACTAATGGCATATACACAAACCAGCGCATTTCTTGGACGATGGAAAATGAAAATCCAAGCAGATGACCCAATCCAAACCAGAGGACTAGATCTATTTCTTGTGAATAAAAAGAAAAAAAAAGATGCGTTAGATAGTAAATGTTGTTCCGACAGAACATAAATTGAACTAGTCAAAAGCTAGATAAGTATCTTGATCTAGTCAAGCAACTGAACAATTGTGGAACATGAAGGTAACAGTGATGGTTGCTACCATAGGAACAGTCCTCATGAGCCTAATAAGACTAAAAACTGTAAATCTGGGGAAGAATCCAGACCATCCAGACGACAGCACTATTGAAATTAATCAGAATACTAATAATGGAGACTTGCTATCACTTGATCTTCATTGGAAGCCACAAGTCACTACTGTTGTAAAAACCCAACAATTACAAATGATGATAAAACAGGGATAGAAAAATGTAGAAACACCCCCCAAAAACCCAAGGACAATTTAGAAGAAAAAGAGAAATTGTCACAGATCAATATTCCTTGGTATGGCTGGGCAGAGCATACTTGAAGAGGGAAATGGAATCTAAGATCATTGTTACCCAGAACATATGAATCAGAACCAATTGAGACTGTAAACCTTATTTAGATTGGATGCCCTACACTGATTCCGTGGAAGGATGGTTTATCGAAACTATTTTCAATCGAAAGATTTAAAATCGAAACATTTCATCGAATCGACTTTTTATCGAAATAGTGTTTTATCGAAACGACTCTTGATCAAAACAACTCCTTATCGAAACACCGTTTTATCAAATCGACTTTTTATTAACCGGTTTTTCATCGTACGACAGTTCATCGAAACAACTTTTCACCGAAAATCTTTTCATCGAAAAAAAAAAAAGCTCAAATTTTGTCAAAAAAAGAAAAACGAATTTTCCTTAATTAAATTTAATTTATGCTTATTTTCTTTTTCTTACGCGTCTCCCCTTTTCTTGAATTTACCAAGAGAGACATTTTTGTTCATACGTTTTACACTTTCAATTTTAAAAAAAATTATCTTTGGTTAGGTAATGTTTATCCAGAGAAATTTTCTACAAAATTTTTCAAAATCTTTTTTTTCTGACAGATAACAGAAAGATTTTGACAATAAAAAAAATATCCTTTATACAAATATAGGGCTTGTATCTCAGGTATCAATCCCGCCTCCCTAAGGAAAACTTATGGGCATCCCCATGTTAGCGTTTTGTTTTTATGAATTCAAATTCAAATAAGGAATGTCATACTTGTGTTGTTCAGGTTATTTTTGATTCTATTCTATTCAAATTACATATTTTAAAAAGTCTCGATAAAGTCGTTTCGGTAAAAAAGTCTTTCGGTGGGAAGTGATCCCAATGAAAAGTAGTAGCCACTGATTCAACTTGAAGCACATCATTTTTGTCAGCTGAGGATAGATACGATCATGTAGTCAAATGGTAGCCTTTCTATTCACCCCAAATGAGAACTGTTTGAGTTTTGAATACGCTAATTTGAGTCTACATTTCTTTATGCATTGATTGTTTTGTCACTTTGAAGGAAACTACGATGAATCAAAACACTTTTTATTCTACCAAAGAGTCATCATATCATACAAGGGATGACAGTGTAGTTTCAGTTGATATTTCGGCTTAACATCCACATCTAGCCACTCGTAGATCTTCTTTATTGTTGAAAATGAATCCATTTTTGTCATAGATGATACGCTGCATTAACAGATCAATTTCATATAATCAAAGATTGAAATAATTCAGCAGTGAATATGTTTGATCTTTTGATTCTCGTTCAAATGGAGATTGCAAAGAGTTCTCTGATGTTTCTGGATCATTTTTCATTGGCACCTTCAAATCTTCATCGCTGATCCCACTTCTAAAAAAGTCAAACTGAAATATCAATATTTGTTCCCTAAAAACATTGTCCCCGAAAGCAGAAATTTATATCCCCCAAAGCTCTAGCTGTCTGATTGAACTTACACAAGAATAAAATGTGATATAAAATGTGATTTGCATATCTGCCTACAATTGTAGTAAAAATCAATACAATGAAATTAATTTTTTTTACTGAATAATCATATAAAATATTATTTGAAGATAAAATATTAATTAAAAATATATCATCGATTTTGAGAAAAACCCAGTAAAAACATCAAGCTAAAAACAAAGCCAGCAATTTTATATTGAATAATAATAATAATAATAATAATAGTAATAATAATAATAATAATAATAATAATAATAATAATAACAATAATAATAATAATAACAGTAATAATAATAATAATAATAATAATAATAATAATAATAATAATAATAATAGTAATAAACAACAACAACAACTTGAAAATAAGATAGGGATAATGATAATACTTTTCATGATCATCATAATAATCATGAACAATAACAATAGTGAAAGGTAGTGAAAAGACAATGATAATAATGAAAATAACAATAAGAAGAGATGCTGCTGCTGCTGATGATGATGATGACGATGTTGAAAAAAGAATAAAAAAATTAGTAAAGAATAGAGAAGAGAGATATAGATATTAAAAAAAACAACGGGGAAGAGTAGAGAGAGAGAGTGAGAGAGAGAGAGAGGGGGGGAAAGAGAGAGAGAGGGAAAGAGAGAGAGAGGGAAAGAGAGAGAGAGGGAAAGAGAGAGAGAGAGAGAGATATTGAGAAAAGTGGGTTGGTGGAAGAGGCAATCTTATGTTCTTGTTAAAAATCGAAATAGAACAGAATAAAACAAGATAAAATATTTTTCCCGGAGGAAAAGACTGGCCTGTAAAAACTGTCTTTTGTTGAAATGTCTTTGAAGATTACTCCTCCTTTTATTTCAATAGATAAATTCATGATCGCAATTCGTGTTTTCTATTTGCAATTTTAATCACTCAGCCTTTTGTTTGGGCCTTAAGTTGAAAATCGGCACATCTCTTCAAATTCATTTTCATTATGTTCTTTCACCTTGCGTATGCACAAAATACTCGAAACCTCTTAGACGCGCGCAGGAGCATTCAGGCTTGCAAGGGTAGACACACCTTAACCTGTACCAGAATATAAACACAGTTGCATACATTGCCGAGCAGCTCGACTCAACTACATACACGCACACACAGCAACTATTAATTAAGGAACTCTTCCCCCGACATATACATGGAGAAACATGTATTCTTACACGTTCAATAAAGGTATGCGCATGTACATGTAAGAGGAATTCGATCAATCTATTCGCCTGTCAGGTTACACAGCGTTTCCCATGTCTCTCTGGACATTTCCCTACGTCTCTCCAGAGGCTAATTATCAAACTTTCACATCAGGGAGAATCTTTCAATGCAGATACATTACGCAATAAATTTCGTCTAGATTTCAGTGTTCGCTTAAGCGCCGACTGCAGAGTGATGGTTAGGAAGTCAAACCCACGGACTATTGATAGTAAGTTCGTGTGTTTATATGCGTGTGTATAAGTGTACCGGTGTGTGAGAAAGTGTGTAATTATATGTGTATGTTTCTGATATTTACTCATTTTAGCTTATTACGATTCCACTCTGATAGTGTAATGGATAGCAACTTTGCCTAATATACAGATGATCACAGGATCGTATCTTGATATGAGCGAAGAGTAGAAAAGGACAATTCGGCGGCTGATTGAGTACACCCTTAGTTGTGTGATCAGGGCGGAAGTATCCCTTTGGTGGACTTGCATCATAAAATAAAGTCCTGGTCTCGACCAGACTTAAAACTTGCTATGATCACTATGATGCATGCAACAGAAACCAGGACTTCTTCACCGGTCGTATACACCAATGGGAGTTGTTCCTCAAGAGATGAAGGCTTCACCTTTTAGCTTAGTGGAAAAATGGGACGAGAAGCAGGAGAGCTCTTGTTCAATCCAGTTGTTTTGAAATGAGAAAATCTTGTCACTTGTTTGACTAGAACGATTTGAACTGCTGTACGTTCAACAACCCGTGTAAAGGCGGTCGCAATGAAACGAAAGAAGACAAAAACCGCGGAATGATTTATATTCAACTTTATTCTGTGTATGTGAATTCTCATACCCACAAGCGCGCCAAACTTCGAACAGAATCTGTGCACCCACTGTCTGCCTACGTTGCCTCCTAGCTTGGCTGCAGAATTGCCTTTGTCTCACCTCGACCGACACATCCGATAATTAAGTTGAGCCCCCGAGGACACCGAAAACAACGTTTTCCCAAATGACGACACGAAACCAATTGAGACACGCACACGCATGCAGCGACAGGTAGAAGCAAGTACAACGAACGGAAGTTCTTCTAAAACAAAGTCAACCGGTGCCGTGCGCGCATGCGTAACTGCACGGTGAGGATATGTGTGTGATGGTGGTGGGGGAGGTTACTTCCGCAGTTTCCAATATGTACACTGTTTATTCCCGCAGTACGACATGATAAATCACTTGGCCCCAAAAACGTCCACGGGGCTGTCGGACGAAAAAAACAAAAAACAAAAACAACAAAAAAACAAACAAAAAACCCAAACAAAAAACAAACATTGTTGGTGATGGGGGCAGTCAGCATCACCGTCTATTGCCCAACCCGCTTTCTCACTCGACCGCTGGCCGGTTAGTGTGCTATTGTGCTCACTCAGCGGTGTCTCTCTTTCTGTCGGGCGTCTGTGCTAAGATGTCTATTGTCCGAACACCGTGTGTGTTGGGTTGAGAAATGGTTACCATGTATGGCTATTTACACGATGTATAAAGCTATTGGTTCCTTTGTTGTGTCGCCTTCCTGCTCATCCCCTTTCTTTTCTCTCACTCTCTCCCCCGTAACACTCACTCTCTATCGATATATATATATATATATATATATATACATATATATATATATATATATATATATATATATATATATACAGAGAGAGAGAGAGAGAGAGAGAGAGAGAGAGAGAGAGAGAGAGAAAGAGTCAGAAAGGTTAGGAGAGAAAGAGAAGGATAGAAGTGCGCCTGTTGTAGAGAGAGGGTAGCTACATATATTCTTGCCAATTATCCGTTAATGAAATGATTTCAATTCTCACTGGGTGCTGACTAATATAACTTTATATCTGATTAAAGGAGGCTTATATATATATATATATATATATATATATATATATATATATATATATAATGCATGTGTGTGTTAGTCCATGTTATTATGCATGTACTTTTTTTACACCATTCGTGTAAAAGCTCCAAGGGTGGGGGGTCAAATAGGCTCATTATTATGCTGAAATGAATTAATATTCACTACTACAACTACTACTACTACTACTACTAAATAAAAAAACAATGTAGTGTGGGGATTTGGAGGACAGGGATGTAATAAAATAATCATTAAATAAATATAGGACCTATATAGCCATTAGTGTCTGTGGCTAAATTGGTTAAGGCGTAGTCCACGTACTTCCAGGATATTGGATGCCACTTCCTTATTTCAACTTTAACTACTTACTTACGATGGGAATATTTCACACAGAACGTTGTAATGAAATAAATGAAACTAGTACAAATCAATAGTGAAAATCTTTATTCTCAGAATTCAAACAACTTGAGGTGTTGGCTTCGTCCAACTCACGGCTGAAAGTAGGCGACAATCTGTCACGTGAAGATGGCCCACCTGCATTGTAACTTCCCAGTCCTGGCTCTTTCTCTACCAACACTATTTCATCTCTCTATTTTCGCAATCATCTGAACAGACTTTGTGCTACACAGTCCGGGTATATTTTTTCAATCCAACTTCGTATAGATACTAGGTTTAACAAAATGTTTATCATTTGATGGCGTTACGGGCAAGCTTTTTATTGTATTGTGACAGCCGTCGTATCAGCAAGCACTGAAAAAATGTCTACACGTTCAAATTAAGTATTGAAAATCATTTGATCCGGCCTGGCTATTTAGTCGCTTTGACGTGTAGCATCCACAAAATTGAAACGTTTCTTGAACAGATTATGACGGTCATAATATAATCTAAGTGATGATATAAAACAACGAGGAACATAAGATATCGTGGAGCGACCAAAATGAATTACCTCTAACGGAACCAAAGGACAGTCCTTCCCCAAATAACTCGATGATGTTTATGTAGTGATATTGGAAAGGAGTTTTGAAACTAAAATATGATAATATGATCTCCCAGAGTATCAAATGATATGTTCAAACATTGACTGCTCCTCACCAGTCAAAATGAAGACTGCAGATTCCCAAAATTAATCTGCTAAAAAGGTGCAACATTCTATCTGAATGACGCTAAACTACATGTTTATTTGGTAATTGCTAAAGTTTGAGCAGTTATCCCTCAAATGTTATATTCAATATGTATTGCACGTTTCGATTACCATTTATTCCGGATTTTTAAAGAATTCACTCATAGAAAAAAAAATCCTTGAAAGACAGCAGAATGCACTCAGAGCTGTTTTGGTTGACAAAGATGAAAATTTTGTGAGAATGGAATGAAGAAGTTAAATGCAAATGACAGAAGATAGTAGAAAAAAACAGCAAATATGTTGGTCTATAAAGTCTGTATCGAAAAAGAATCATCTTTTATTTTTTATCTAATAAGCCGTATGAACTTTTATATATATATGTGTGTGTGTGTGTGTGTGTGTATGTGTGTGTGTGTGTGTATGTGTGTGTGTATGTGTGTGTGTGTACCAGTCTAATGAAGACAAAGCAGGAGTATAAATAAGCGAAAGAAATTAACATTCTTTTCATATTATTTACGCTGACAAACATTTTTTTATATTGTTCGGTTGACGAACATGTTTCGGCAATGTGCCATCATCAGTGAGAAGTGAAAGAATGAGAAAGAAAACAGTAGTGCTATGAATATGCAGGGGTGAAAATAGGATGGGGATTGAAAATAATGGTTCTCCATCCAAAGTTTGACGAGGGATATGACGGGAAGAGAAGTGCTGTATGCATGAATGGCGAGTGTGGGTGAGAAACGTATAATGATGGAGAGGATATATATATATATATATATATATATATATATATATATATATATATATATATATATAAATCCAGAAAGAGAGACAGAGGGTGGGATTTGGAGAGGGTGAGAGAGAGAGAAAGTAAGGGAGAGAGAGAAAGTAAGAGAGAGAGAGAAAGTAAGAGCGATAGAAGAAGTAAGAGAGAGAGAGAGAGAGAGAGAGTAGTAGTAAAGGGATTGAGGCGTCCATGCATGTCTTGACATGTTTGCATTTGCACCAGTTTAGTTTCTTTTCTGCATTTGATATGATAGTCAATATTAGTCTTGAAAGATGAAACACTTATCAAAAAGACTTACGAAACTTTATCTTGGCTATCCATTGCATTCGTTCCGTGCAAAACACCGTTTATGCACTTCCGGTTGTAGTCTCACTGATTAGATTATAGAAGCGAAGACCTCAATGCTAATTGTCCAACAACACTGAAAGTACTTTAGTGCCCACCTCTATTTAATATGGAGGCCGACGAGATACAAAACCAAAGCTTAGGTTTTTGAAAGAGTTCCTTATTTAAAAAGAAAAGAAAGAAGAAAAAAAACCTGATCGTCACTTGAAAATGATTTGAATTCATCGATGGTTTTTCACGATAAATGGGTAAACCTTATTTTTCCCTCTCTTTTTTTCAGTTCAAGTCTATACCAAAACGAGATATTTTAATCAGCAAAATTGTTACTTTTAAGTAGAAGAGTCCAGACGGGGAAACAAACAGATAGAAATCATACTGTTTATTTTACAGATAGATGGATTGATTTACTTATATGTTAGTGATGTTTTTAATGAGATATGTAAAACCTTCAATTCAGATTGTAGTTATTTACTTGGTTGAGCTTAAAGCCACAATCCCGAGGCGCCCAGTAAGGATCAAACTAACTAAATTACCCTAAGTATGAGAAGTAAGTCCTGATTTAGATTGTGTTCGTACTTAGGCAATTAAGAGCGACTCACGTGGAATTTCTTGAAAGAGAATTTGATAGTTCGTAGATGGTGATGAAAGCAGTGGAAGAATGTTTGTCCTGATGCATAATCTGATGCTGATGTTGACAGAGGAAGCAATGATGATTGTCTTGAAGAGACTGACGAGATATTACGAAAGGTCTTTTCACCCTGGCAGCGAATTGATAGTGATCCAAGACATTCTGTAAATGCTGATTTGCCGAATGTGACATAACGTCACAAGTGTGAAGTAACGACCAAAGATCAAATTCATAACACACGGTGATGTGTTTGCAAGAGTATTTTGCTAATTATTGCCCTTTGCCAGACGTCTAAACATTGCTATATGTGTGATTATTCACCTAGTTTCCCAAAGAGTAACAACAGTGTAGAACTCCATTATCACAATATTGGAGCATGCATTTCTGTGAACGTGGGTGTTCCAACCTAGCCAAGTTTGTAAATGTGCGAAGCATATATGTATGAATACAAACATTTACAAGGAACTAGCAAGTGTGTGCGTATATGAGAGATAGTGAGAGACAGAGATGGGGGTAGAAGATGTTGTGGAGGGAGAAGTAAAAGAAGGAATATTAGGAGAAGATTAAGATTCAGAAAAGAAAAAAGATGAATACTTTTAATTTCAGTAAAGAAGAGCTCCTTTTAAGAGAGCTGCATATGACGATATGACTGACATTGAAAGAAGAAAAAAAAAAAGAAACAAAAAGGGTTAAGTAATTGAGTTTGGCCAGAAAGAGAGCTGATTCCAATTTAGTTTCCAAAAATAGCGTATTAGTCATAGGAGTTCTCAGATAGATGCGCGTATGAACTCGTCTATATGTATACACATGAACGATCAAATAAACAACCCCCCTACACGCAGTTATGAATAAAAGTAGTTAACAGATTCGTATACATTCGCGCATATAAATACGTAGCAAAAACGATATACGCAAATATTCTCATAACTATACTGGCTGAACATTAGCATATCATATATACTTATATTTTAGCCTTTTCTTTGTTTGATCGTACATCTTCCCCGCAAAAAAATAATGCCGATTGATCTAAGATTTGGCATCGAGAAAATTTCCTACTTAGGCTAACCTACGAAATCATTCGAGGTGAATGAAGCCATTCTTCGGTTCTTAGTATCAAACATAATTAATTTTCATTATTTTTTCTCTCATTAATTCTTCTTATAAATGGCCCTCATTGATGAAATCAATTCTTGAACAAGTTTCGTTGTTTTTGGTAAGATAAAACTTTTAGGGGAATGTGATAGTGATAGCATCAACAAAACTAATACGGTCTGAGACCGTGGATGATTTCATTCTTCTCTATACCTCTCTCATTTTCTCATTGAAACTGAATCAACGTAATTCAGTCCAAAGTGAAAGGAAAGTTGCCTCTACCCTTCTTTTCTCATTGACAAAAATTCAACGTCATATTGTTCATAGTGAAGGCGAGGTGAAATCTATGGACACATGACTGCTAAATCAGGTAAGTTCCAAAGATAGACCTGACAGTAATTATTCAATCATTTTGTGAGTGTGAGTGGGGGAATGATTTATCGTGAATCATTATTACCAATGTCTCCAGAGTATGTTCAAATTATCCCAGGAACACTTGATCAATTATTACTGAGCAGCTAAAAGAAAGTCACTCTTTAAACTAGTCGATATACAACAAAGGTAGCGATCAGCAATTAAGATTATACATAGGACTTGCAAGTTTTCGCCTTTTTGATTTTCGCAGACCAGTCCTCATTTTCTTAAATTTGCGAACAATAGAAAAGTTTTGGTTTATTGTTTGCCAGACAAATCTTCTATAGTTCATGGGGATCGTTAATTGTGAGAATGTATATCTATACTGCATGAGGTCCTTCTCCTAACATTCACTGATGGTGATTTCAACAAAAACCGAGCGTTTTTCTGGGAGGATGAAACTCCACTGCATAAAACAGAAAATAGTCGGAAACGGTAGAGCCGAAGGCTATTAAATGACTATCGTGACAAAATTAGTCTCCAGATATGAATCATATTAAACATGTTTGGGTCATTTTTATTACTTTAATAAAGAAAACCTCCGATATGCTTCGTGTTTAAAATGAAGACAGGTCGGTTATGTCACAAAAAAAGATTGTAGAACTGACAAATTCAATGCCAGAGATCAAGTTTTGAAATCTGCTCATGGTGATATTTCTATTATTAATTTTGACTAGTCATCACGTGTATCTTAATTTTCAGTAGCTTTTTATCCGTGAGCTTCCTCTATTTCAGATCGCACTATTCATTCGTTGACGTAGAATGACGGTCCGAGTCAAATTTCTTTAAAAAAAGCAGCTGAAAAAAACCAAGATAAGTGAAAACTAGTCAAAATTAATAATAAAGATATTGTGTTAAATACTTCATCCAATAATAAGAATAAATTAAAGATTGCCTAGGGTAAGGTCATCATTTTTTGAATGAATTTTCACCTTCACTCGAGTGATTTGTGCGAGGTGGTGGCGGTGGTTGCACTATTTTATTCGTCCGCTGTTCAAATGAAAAAGAAAAAAATGGGGTGCCGTTCTTTACTTTGTTTGATGCCTTTCCTGGTTTGAATTTAGATTACTAGTCCATTTCCAGCCAAAGCTGAAGAACCAAGTCTTATCGGCAGGCTGTAAGCACTGTGGTAAGTGTATCGCTACGTTGAAGCGGCTACCTATAGGTGGCAGTTTCGATTCCTGCAACAGATTCATTTTCTTTAATAGTCTATTCTATTTACGTTGTTTAAATTGAGTGATATATCAACCGTACAACGACGGGAAATCATTTCAGATTAATTTCTATGTAAAATAATGCAATTTATAGTTCGTTCTGTTGGACCAGATAGTCAATTTCTTATATATATATATATATAAACATAGACCGGAACAATTACAAGGATGTTCGAGAAAACAACAGAAAAATGTTTGGATGAAATAAAAGTAAAGAGAGACAGATAGAAGAATATAATTCTCTGAAGCTCCTCTATTGGTAAGACTTGACAGAATCAATATGCAGTATTTTCTACGGTGCACGAATCAATTTGAAGGGAACTGTGCCCGTACAATCAACAGCTTACCATTTTTTTGAATTTTGACAGTTTTTTTTCCTTCATCCTAATTTCCATTGGCTTTTTATCGCAACTTTGGACTGTAATCCAACAACAATGATTAAACAGCGTAATCGGGAAATAAATTGCAAATCCACGGTGAGAATCGAACTCACGCCCTCTAGCCACAGAGAGTCCAACGGATGCCTGGCCAAATGTGAAGATATTACGAATATGAATATAAAAATAATTGTTGTCGATAATCACGGTCCGATTCAGAGTTGTGATACAAAGAACCTGAAAATTGAGATGAAGGAAAAAACTAGTCAAAATTTATAATAATGTTGCAATACCTCATCCAAGAACAAAATTTGAAAAAATAAGCCTATCATTCCAATATTCGACAAAAAATACGTCTAACCGGAAAAAACAGCAAACAAAAATAAATGAAATAGAAAAACAAATGTTAATAAAACATGATGACGATCATTATGTTGCTGATCCCGATAATGATGGTTTTTGGCTGCAATTGCTGCAGCAGATCCCAGTTGAGATCCGAATTGAACAACGGAAAGAATGTTTGAATCTGGAAATCGAGTGTAAATATGAATATCAGTTATCTATTCATATTTGTGATGATATTTCACCGGCAATGGCTTCGTCAGACCGAGAATGAGACAATGTGTGTGTGTGTGTGTGTGTGTGTGTGTATGTGTGTGTGTGTGTGTGTGTGAATGTGTGATCTGTTGGTTTGTTAGTGCGTGCGTAATGATGGACTGCTGGTGTGTGTCACGGTAATTATGTTAGTTGGGTTGAATAGATAGTGGGTGACTGGGTGTTGGTCAGTATGGCAAGGATTCTATCGTGCATGAAAGTCGCTGCGTGTGTGTGTGTGAAAAAGGTATACATGTATGTGCTATCATCTGTATATTGTTGTATGAAAAAGTGTATGGATGGTCTGAGAGGGTAAGTAGTGACCTATATCAATTGCAAACGTATGGGAGGGGTTCAGTGAAAATTGATGTTTTGTATTAAGCTATTCATCTGGCCAGGTGTTTTGAAACATTGTAAGATCCTGGTCATTGTTGGATAGTGCCTATCATTACAGTTTCAACGATTTGATGACTCATTTCTGGGTGGTTCTTGCAGAAACCTCCACAACCCCCAACTAATGCTAGATAAACTGTATGAAGAAAGCAAGAAAGTTGGCCTCCTCAAGTACTTCAGCAAAACAAAGACCATGTACAACAAACATGTTGGCAATAAACACACAACGATAAATATTGAAAAGTTGAAGAAAGTCGACCCTCACATTTACCTCAGATGATAAATCTCCATGAAATCCTCAAAAGAAGAAATCAAACGAACAATCACTCTAGAATTGCAAGCATTCTTCCGGGTTAGCCAAACCTTCACGAACAAAAAATCTCATGTCCTAAAAAGAAGAATATACAACTAATGCATCCTATCTATAGTCACCTATGGAGCTGAAAAATGGAACCTAACCAAGTGACTGACACTACGCAACATCCGTATGAAAGAATCACTGAGTTATCACAAGACAGTACATTATATTCGGGAAGAAACAGTAGTTTGAGACATCATAGAACCCATGAGAAAACTCAAATGACAATGGGCTGGTCATGTTGCAAGAAGGGCATACAACCGATGGACATCACGACTCACTATATGGATTCCCAGAATCATATGCCTAACCGTGGCCATCAGAAAACAAAATGACGGGACGGACTAGACAAGTTCAGAAAGTATTGACTCTGCGACGTCCATGATAGAGAGGTGTTGCGAATCCTTGGGAAGGCATACGTCCAAAAACGGGTGATAAAAGACTACTGATGATGATATTTGATTATTTTGGCTTGTTTAAAGTCAAATCTGTGTCCCCCACTTTTTTTTACTGCAAATGAATGACCATCGTGTTTCGTTAGTAGAATCCATCGGTGTTCGTATAGTATTTTTTCCAATGACCAGGACGTTCAGAGGTATGATTTCGGATTGTTTCTGAAGGGGGTTCGGTATATACCCGCTACCTTGTGGTTTCATGGGTATTTGTTGGAGGGTTTTGGATGTTGCTGTGAAAATTTGTAGACCTAGTGGTTTGATATTTCTTCTGCTGCAGTTGAGTTGGCCGGAAGTATAATGTGCCTGTCCAAGTTGTTGTTTGCTTATTTGTCTTCTTCTGTGTCGCTGTTTTGCCTTATGGTATTGTGGATTTCACATGCCCTTCCTGCATTTTGTATGAATGAATATAGACAGTGTATTGTAGTGAATGTGTGCACCACAACACGAGGATTGAATCGGGCTTGATCATAGGTTTCTGCCTCAGGGGCTCAAGAATATGTAGCCCACAATCCTTCACAGATAAAGAGAAACACACAGAGCACACATTCAGAACACTATACTACCATGATATACACAACCAACGTATCATCACACTCACACTGACAAAGCAACATCACACATCCACACACACACACACAGAATCACTATGAAACACACTACCAACGCATACACTAACTTCGAGCAGAATCACACATACACACACACACTCACACACAGATATTCAAGCCTCCATGAACAGAGATACATACACACGCACTCAAACATATGTAGTCCCAAAAATGTTCCCCCTCCTTATCGTTTATACAAATTAGCCTTCCCACATCGCCAAATAAATAAGAATCTTTATTCTGGCCCTGTTTTTCTGGGTCTCAGTTCATCATTGTATCATTCTCGGTCGGACGAAGTTATCACCGGTGAAATATCACCACAAGTATGAATAAATAACTGATATTCGTATTTACATTCGGTTTCCAGATTGTTTTTTTTTCGCCACAATGTTTGAAACAGAACAACACACACACACACACACACACACACATATATATATATATATATATATATATATATATATATATATATATATATATAAAGACATTTACCCATACTACTATATATATATATATATATATATATATAGTAGTATGGGTGAATGTCTTTTTATTGGGATCATCAGTTGATTACGATGTTACTGCATCGGGGATTTAAGAACAAAGCCAACATTTTGATCAAGAATTCTCCCATAAGCAACTATTTTAACATTTTGGTTAGTTTTATAGTTTTTATGGCCGTGTCATAATGTTAATACATGTTTGTTCTTTTATATAGGTTGTTATAATAATGTATTACACATCGATGTGATTTTTACTAAACATCATTTAATTTTTTGAAGCAAAGGACTTACATACGTAGGTTACCCCCAAAACGAGGAGAGATAAAAAAAGTACGGATGTGACTCATTTGTGTTACTTTTGTTGAGTGTTCACCTTTGTGAATATAAAAATCCCTTATGTCTGATTCAAAGTTCAGACTGCGTCTACACCAACTTATGATATCAACTTTAAGAATACTAGTCAATCAGAAGAAAATAAGTTCAAGATCCTTACGGTAAATATAACCATGAAATGCTATACATTTTTTGGGAAGGGTTCCCATCATCAGTAGCATGTGTGTACCTTTCAGTGGTTGAAAGTTTTCCGTATAAGAAAATTTCGAATCAGATGTTTTGTTCTGGAAGCAGAAAAGGAAATCAAGAAAGAGGATTCCTTGTGGGTTATAATGGTGAGTTTTTAGTTTATTCTGTCTGTGGAGAAGTCAGTGCTGGCATGGTGAGATATTTTGTTAGAAGTAGTAGCAGCAGTTATTGATATTTTATCAATTGTGCTGATCAGACGGGAGGGGCATTCTTAAGCAATGGTTGTAATGGATACTGGAGAGCCAGTTAGTAGTTTAGTCTTAGACTGTTTGGGTGCTTGGTAAGTTGAGCCTATTTCTAGTACTAATCCAGATAGTAGGGTAGGAGGGTTCTTGTTATGAAGGATCAAATATCTTTTGGGAAATGTATGTTCTGTGTCTTTAATGGTCATTATGGACGTTCCGAAAAGTCTCGTGGCTTCGAGATGTACAAATGAAATACCATACATTGGTAGGGGTCTATGTGAGGGTGTAAAGTTCTCAAAGTTGGATATAGGTGTCTCGGTAGAAGTATAGTCTAAAGAATAGAGACTTGGTGAGTGTAGAGTAATTATGAGTGAGATGATTTTGGTGCTAGAGATCGGTGTGGTTAGAGTTGTTGAGTTTAGTGTTGGGTCCATTTTAGTGGAGAGTTTGAGGTTTAATCCACATATTCTCATATAGTTGTAGAATTTTCGTCGAATCAGGAGGTACATTTTTTTCTAATTTTTTCAATGATTGTAAATCTTGCATCTGTGCCGAAATTGTGACCAAGTGTGCAGAAGTATATTTTCTACTGGAAGTAGGTTAGGATGATTGGGTGATTTAATTCTGTGTCTATAGTTAGTTAGTCTAATGTTCAATTGCCACTCGAACTTGCCTGTGCATTACAATTTGCATGTATTATATTCTTAGGGTTAGATGACATTTTGCGTTTGTAGTTAGAATTACGGTAGATGTAGAAAGCCATGTTGGTGGTTAAGCCAGTGAAAGTGTTGATGAGCTTAGGGTGGCTGCTGCATAGACTATTTTTCTTGTGGCAGGTTTGGAAGAATTTAACAGTTTCTTGGAATATTGTTATGTAAGACTCGTGTGAGACATTATGTACTGTGTATATAGTAAATAATGCATATATATTCTCAATTTATAACAACGAAATAGAAAACAAAGGAGAACAAATTTTAACCGTTGTTGATGTTCAATTACACTGCTCAATATTTAACA
>OY735201.1:69740051-69775051 GCA_963457665.1 Thysanoteuthis rhombus | reverse complement strand
ATTTTGAGTTTAGTGAAATTCTAAACTAACAGATAAGACGTTGTCTAAAGATAGTTTGTGGAATACCGTTAAAAAAAGTGGTATTCTACATCTGCTGTTCTTTTTATAGAAGCTCTGTGTTTCAATGGTTATTAGGCATGAAAACTGAATGTCGCTAAAGAACATCATATTACACATTAATCTACCGTGTCTTATGCTTATTTCTAACATTATTTGTTCTTCAACTTTCAGGTCATGGACAATGAATTGCTAAACTCTATTTGGCCCATTTGTTTTTGCACGGAAGTGTATATATACTCAGCATCTTGGGTTGTAATCTGAAAGATCGCTTCAGAATTCCAAGCGCGCACCCACAAATTTCTTTCTTTGAAGAGATGGATAAAGAATCTCTTACCATCAGACAATCACTCATTTTGTACCCTGAAACACTCTTTGGTCAGTAGCTGCAACAAGTTCAAGATATCAAATTATTGTTAAAATTCATCGAATCCTTCTTTTCTGCTGGAATACACAATTAGGTGTGAATTCATGGAAGGCCAGAAAATATACACTGATGATTGAAAATAACGCTAAGAATTTATATGGATATAAGAGTGCCAAAAATTCATGAAACTTTCGAATCGAACGATAAAATGTAAAAAAAAAAGGCGATAATATGTGCAAGTGTTTTCATGATTGGAAAATGGCGAAGGATTCTCTCTTTTTTATGCACGTGTGTTAATGTGTTTGTTCATGTGTTTATTTATATGTCCCGACGCTCCTGGCAATACCGTTCTGTCTAGAGACTTGAAAATAGGCATCAGTACCAAATTAAACCCCTTCTGAGAGGTTTTTGATTTTTGGAAAAAAAAAGCTTTTCGGCATTATTCGACGTGATTAATAATAGCATATAGATTCTCCTGAATCTAGATGTTTTTATACTCTATTTTAGCAGTTTTCCAGTGGAAATAATAGCCAGATTCTAGATGTTTCTTGACTTTTTTTCTATATTTTAGATGTTTTGTAGTGGAAGACGCCAGTGATGTCACAAGTAGAATTTATTTTGACCATATTTGTTCTTTGATTTTATCTTTCATCACTACAAATTTTGACGCTACGATTGTTTAATTATTAACTGTGATGGGGAGTTCTTCATAGTTTTCAAACTGTTATCATCATCATCATCATTGGGTTTTAACACAAAGTCTTGAGTGATATAGTGTTTGATCTTCCTCAGGCACATATTTTGATTTTCAGAAGTGACCATACCTCTTCTTGGTCATCTCCGTAACAAGAATACCATAAGATCCTGAGTGTCAAGCTTTATCAGTATTACTGTGAGAAAATACGATATTGGAAGAGGACATATATTTTCATCAAGGAATCAGACGCTCTTTCGAACTTTACAGCGAAACCAACGGACACAAATGAACGAAGACTTTATCGGCTGAAATGATGAGTTAAAAGCCACAAAGATGAATTCAATAGTTAAAAATACAAGGAGCTGATTTGCTCAGACTGAGACAAATAAACATAGGTACGCATAAATAAAACCTTTGGCACACGCTCAAACATCGACATAGTCATATGCACATTCAAATACACACAAGCATTCTTCTGTGGGTGAGTTTCATCATCATTGGGTCTCCTAAAACTATGGACTAGTATCAGGCTCGGTTAAAATTCGTTAATATGTACTGATTCTTTTCCATTATCGCACCTTCGATGCCACTCACTCAGCTTTACACTCATGTTCACACGCACACACACACACACACACACACACACACACACACACACACACACACGTGCGTGCACGCACACGCGCACGCGCACATGTACACATTGAGTTCTTATGCATTTTAACCCCTTGAGGAATTCCCTTGTAACAGGCGCTCATATGCACGCAGAATCACGTGGGCGTTCTTTTACATATTATGGAATTAATCACCATGTAGAAAAACAGATGCCACCGATCAACACTCGAGGGGTTGGTCGATAAGGCGGGTGATCCCAAGACGAAATGCTTCTGATAAGATGTCGAAACGTTAATCTTTCGACGCACGCATCGTTCTCTCTTCCCGACGCGATTTCATACTGTTCCAAAAACAGAGGTGGGGGTGGGGGGAGGAGGGGGAAAGGTCTGGGTAAGCGGAGGGAAAGACATCAGTGTTATTCACAGATAAATGCATTTCGCAGTAATTGTAACCAAAGGAACAGCGTTAGAGATAAATTCGTACGACATGCTTTGCATATCAGAGCCGGCTTCAAGCCAATTGGACCAATTGCTCCCAATTGGACCCTACGCCCGAGGGGCCCCCGCACTAGGGTATATCCTTTTGTCAAATACACACTACACTACATAGCAACATACACCTAACATCACATTGCAGGTTTTACGAAGAAAAGCAAGAATATTAATTTTCTTCTGAATTTTTAGAGATTAAGCAGTGTTCCTTTATACTGTTTATATTTTGAATTTATCTTATTGTACTCGAATTAAATAACGCTAATTAATCACAGAACAGCGTAAAAGATTATTTCTCTGAAATTTTCAAGTATATTTTAATTGCTTTTCATTGTATCATAGAGATATAACGTCAAAGTTTATTTATATCGATAAGGTTCTACAAACCTTGACGGTTGACCAAGGCCCCTGAAAAAATGTTTTCAGTAGGGCCCCACAGCTCCTACGGCCGGCGCTATGATATCTGTCCCCACTGGCGTTGGGTTAGAATGATTAGATGAGTTCAGCAGACCCTGAGAAGAACATTGAAATAGACATAGAATTAAACAAGTTGTAAGGGGACTTTGAACAAGATATACTTCATTAGTTTTCAGCAACGAACAAGGCAATACAAAAAATAAGATCCAGTGTTCGTTTCGCAGTGAACTGTTACACGGGCAGTGAGCACCATCTCCTAATCTGTCTCTCTGTCAGTCTGTCTGTCTGTCCGTCTATCTCCCTATCCTTTCTACAACTCAATCTTCTGTTCGTCTCACCACCCTCATCACTGATGACTCAGCCAAAAATACAATCGTCACCATGTGATGTGTATAGAAACGCTCCAAACTTTTACCATATAAATTAAGGGTAAATGATCCTTTCCTTTACGCCATTTCGGCTTACAAATATCTTTATTTATAGGGATGTTCTATTTTCGGATAGCAGGGTTAACCTGAAGTATTTGTATCAGTTGAAAAGCAAATTAGCCAGTGACTAAATACTGGGTGTAAGAAGTAAACTATATTCTTACTGTCCAGAAAGTTTCTCCCTGAGTTATATTTATTGTTATTTATCTATTTTCTGTTTTTCAATTTGTTTTATATATATCTATTTATTCAAAATTTTACTTTTTATCAATAGATAAAAAGTATCGTGTATATGAAATTTATTGGTGAGACTTGACGCTAATTTGCACTTTAGACTTTGCACCCTCCTCACCAAATTTGCACCAAATATTGAATAAACAACATATATATATATATATATATATATATATATATATATATATATATATATATATATATATATATATATATAATTAATTGTTCATTTGGTGAAATAAAAGATATCATTATCATTATTGTTATTTGCATTTTCACATCAGTTGCCCGGTGGTTGCCGCTGGAGACTGAGTGACTGTAAGCACCTCTTTTCGCCCCACATATTACAGCATCAGCATCACTGTGGCTTGTACCGTCTCCACCACGCCCTTTCCTTGCCAGGTCCTGGTATTTCCTCATTTTTTCACTCTTTTCTATTTAGTAGCGGAGGAATAATAATAATAATGATAATGATAATAATGATGATGAAGAGATTTCATTTTCATTTTAAATCAGGATTAGAATTGGAAAAAAAAAGAACTGAAAAGGTAGTTACAACTGTATATTCCAATATTTCTTTTGGCTAGAGTCCATCAATCAGGATACTGAAAGCCTTATTCACACTGTAAACATGGAGATGCTACAATGCTCATCTATTTACTTTATTCTTCCCTATCTAAATGTTTTATAAGGAGCCACATTCGTGTTTGACCATAAATGCAATGTATCCTCTTGATCCTCGCCTTGCGACACGGTTTATTAACTTCCCATGCTCTCAGGTGCTCAAATGGTATTTATGCGAAATCACGATGGAAACTGGTACTATTAACTCATCTTCTGATGATACATGGGACGCTTGCCTACCTTTTCTGCCTGCATGTCAACTTGTTGGTATCAAAATTCAAATGCTCTCAAACGCAAGCCTACCAGGCCCACATCTTTCGCTATCACCCATAACAACAACAGTAAAGTTGTCACCGCTTCCATCGAGAACAACATCGTTATGATTACCACCCCTTCCAGTCCTGTCCACTGACAACGCCTCGGCTGACGCGGCTAGCAGAAACACTGTCATCTGGGACGTTATCATTATCACTATCACGATGACAATTATTAAATACACAAATACCAGTTCGTGTTTAGCCATCCCCATTTCCAGATTATGCGTTTTAAAAAACCATCATAACAAGTATGGTAAGTCACACGTATCCAACGTCTTTTGGCAGCATGCCGAGTTCGTGGTGATCAATTAAGAGAATATAAAAAAAGAGGGGATCAAAGTTACTTCTCTCGCTTTCTGTTCGATGGTGATTACTGCAAAAGACCGAATTTTCAAAACTCTAAAAACAAAACAGAAAAAACAAAAAACAAGCGTGAATGCCGGCGGGCGCACACACACACACACACACACACACACACACACACACACACACACACACACACACAATAACTAATTTAGCATAAATTTACCATGAAAATTGAACCCCCTCTCTGAAAATCAACTTGGAAAGAATTTGAAAAAAATAAAAAACAAAATAAACATTTTTCTATACATTACAAGGAGTGAATATTCAAATTTTCAGCCCTCTAACTCCATTGATGCAGCATGTACGCCTTATACATACATAGCTAACTCGACAAATTTGAAAACTGGAGAAACCTGTCTTGACAGCTTTGGTGACAGTTTTGGTTGACGGTTTCAAATCATTTACATGAAAAACAAAAAACAAAAACGATTTTGACTTGAATTAATCTCAGTAAATTATGTGTAATCAACAGGAAAAATGTTTATCATCTCCTTTAGGGACACACATAGATGAATTGCTTATAATTTTTTACAAATTTAGTTTAAACATTGAGATTAGGCCGGGCAAAAAGTTCGATCAATCTTTGTTGTTATATGGTGCTAGGAGCGTTTAGTTTTAATCAAGTTCATTCATAAAAATCGCCTTTGATTTTATTGCGAAACATGTCATACCAGTATGCTTTTTAAGAATCCAGAGAAGGTGATGCTGTGTATCAAGTGGGATTGAATGGAAGTCCGACAAATGATTGATTGGAACAAGTACAGCTCGAAATTAAACCAATAAAAGGAGTAAGCAATTGAAAAGAGAAAAAAAACAAACAAAAAAACAAATAAGTGGGGTAGATATCAGCCCCGAAGTTGAAGGAGAACTGAGTTCGAATTCCACTTGATTCTGTTTATATCACGTTTTCTATGATACTCTGAGTAAAGGCATCCCCGAGATCTCTTTTTGCCAGTTGCTAGAAAGTAATAAAGGCAGACATAGAAAATAACGGATAAATGAGTACACAGGCAACCCACAAACTTAATTACATTATTTGCCCGGCAGTGGCTGTAAGATAGCTGTTATATTCATTGTGACCCTTGACAGGTACTATTGAATACTTTTTCACTATTACCACCACTGCAAGTATTACCTTGAGCAACATCATCCACCATACACGATATTAAAATAATTATCATAGTCGTCAGCTTTTTCACTGAGTCTCCCCTTTTTCTAAAGATACTAACTTGCATATCCATTCTATCAGTCTGTTTGTCTACCTATCCCCCCCTCTCTCTCTCCTCATCTTCTCATCCTGCCTCTCCTATTTTCTATTCCCCGACCCCTGCTCCCCACTGCCTCCCGACACACTTACGTCAGTTTGGTTTCCGAGCGTAGCCAGCCAAAATGGCGGCAATCCATTGTGTGTGTCACGCGTCGCCCGCTCTAACAAACAAACCGCTAATGGAAGATCTCCCCTCCCTCTCCACGTTTATTATTATTATTTTTTGCGTGAGCGGGCCTTTTTAATATTTAAAACTGGCTTTCCTTTTGTGTCAATTGTTTTAAACTTAAGTCCCGTGGCTGTTTCTGTTGGCCTCCTTTTCACTAGACATTTCCACGGCGACTCCATCTTCTTTCACTCTTTTTCTCTCTCTCTCTCTCGTCTTTCCTCCCTTCCTTTCATTTTTGGCGTATCTATCTTTTCTCTTCTACGACTGTTCTACAAATATTACGTTCTATTTTTGCGCAATTTTAGATTTATTTAACGTCTTTCTACGTTACGGATGTGTGTGTGTGTGTGTGTGTGTGTGTGTGTGTGTGTGTGTGTGTGCAAGTTGTATCCGGGAAGTATAGAGCCATTTAATATCAACGGAAAAATACCCTACCAGGGACAGTAGCGCCATAGTCCTCACCAAAGAACTCCCCTTTGGATAACACACAACTATCCCAGCGCCTCTTCCACTGTTCAAAACAGTCTGCCAAGTCTTCTTTCCAAGTCCCTTTCAACCTCATCGCTTCATCCTTATTCTCGTTAACCAACTGAAATCTCTTTATGCAAGGTCAGAGGCCGTGGGGAGCCAAATCTTGACTGTAGGTTGAAAGTAACAGACTTGAGTGATACGATGTTTTGTTAAAAAACAAGAAAAGAAAAAAAAATGCCCGTGAAGACGAGAAGAATGGCTCGTCCGGTTATTGTAAAAGCTCACTCGGTTGTAGGCCGTTTATGTTCATGCTTGTGTAATAAGATCCCCTCGTCACGTGGTTGCTTAATTACATTACCTGTTCTCGAGATGTTCTGGACAGAACTTCTATGGCATATCTGTGTATGTATATATATTTCTATATCTATCTCTTACAAACAATTGCCTCTCTGGATCTGTTCAATGACTGAAATCGTTGAATGTTTTTCTCCAGCGCTTATAGTTCTAGCTATGATAAAAAAGACAGGATTTCTTATGCTGAAATCGAAGGCAGCCAGTTAGAGAGACTGATATAGGACAGTTATTACTGCTCCCTTGATAACTATGGGAGAATGGTTTGCTCAAGTGATCACCCACCTGATCTATTGTCAACCACCGTGGCATACCAGGGAGGAAACATTTTTGTCAAGATATCTAGCTATGGGACAGACCGGTAGGATGTTGGTTCAAGTTCTCCTCAAGCCATCTCAGCCAATATTCGGACTCATATTCCATGCTGATAACCGGAACGATTCCTCACACCTTCACAATCTTCCTATTCGCCATTCGCCAATGAATTTGTGGACAAATCATCATCATCATCATCATCATCATCATCATCATCATCCATTTAACGTCTGTACATCTTGGACATAGACCTTCCACAAATTTCGCTTGACCTTTCTATAATAGGGGTCGTAGAGCGAATAATTTCTTTAGTCCGTCACATATTTTGTCGGCCGCCTATCTGCATACGATCATTGGAGAAACGCATAGCGACCTGGGAAGGTCCAGCAGTTGTCTGGCATTCTTGCAACGTGGCCATCCTAACGCCATTCGAGTTTTCTTCATCTATGACTCCTGTCTTTTCTCTGATATACTGTGCTGTCCTGTGAACTTTCTATGTGATGTTGGAAATAATTCTCTCTTGAGCGCGTTGCATTGTTCTCAGCATTTGGTTAGGTTCAATGTTTTGGCTCCATAGGTGACTATCGGAAGGATGCATTGGTTATAACAAATAAATCTGCCATAACCATAAGGTATATATGTTCCTTCATATTCTCCTCTTTGTCTCTCTCCCTAACTATCCCTCTATACCGTCCTTTCTAATCGTTCCTCCTCTCTTTTTCTCCCTCTCTCTCACTATATATATATATATATATATATATATATATATATATATATATATATATATATATATAATTTTTATATGTGTATCACACTACTGCTGTCCCATTGTTCCAACGCCGAGAGCGTATTAGCAATCGTATGGATTTTCGCTACTTCTCGAAGTACATAAGGTTTGGGATTTTTACTTATTTACAGATAAATTAAAAAATCCTATGTGCTTTAAGAAGTAGAGAAAATTTGTACAGTTAATAATATGCTATCGGCGTTGAAACGATGGGCCAGTTGATACAAATATAATAAAATCATTGATTATTTCTTTCAAGCTCTGTTTTATCAAATTATTTTTATTTACCTTCAGTGATCCTTTTCTAAAATTTGGGACACTATTCATCTTCTGGAAACACGCAAAAACAAACTGTATATCTATATCCATTTATATATCTTCGTCTCTCTATTTCATTTTGTTAATTCATTACCTATTTCTCCCTCCCTGTCTCTCTATTTTCATCTATATATTCATCACAGTCCATTCTATCTATCCTCTTTAATCTTATAATTTCCCTCGAACATTACAAAACTTCCAAACCTGATTGAACTCATTTTCTCACACTCTCTCTCCCTCTCTCTCTGTCTGTCTTTGTTCATATCTACCACTCTATCTACCATAAACTACTGTACCCTTCTACACATATTTATGTATCCTTTTTTATAATTCTGCATTCTATCTCTTTCTATCTTTTATTGAAATTCATAAATACACACTCACGTACATGCAGGCGCGCACGCGTACACACAGACGCACACACTAACAAACAAAAGCATACGCACATCCACGCACACGCGTGCGCGCGCGCACACACACACACAGAGTTTAAACATTTGTGGATGAAAATAAGGTCCAAAGTTTTCAGACTGATGAAAAGTTTCCCTTCACTTATGACCCGTTAAAGGTGAAAAATGTTTTTTCGGACTTAATTCAGAATTGTCCGTCTCCTAAACTTGCGGGAGAAAAGATGGATTCATGCTTTTCCCAGGGGTATTGGTGGGAGATGAATGCCAACTGTCACAACCAGAATTTGAACTCGGTTCGCTGATTCCATTTAGGCCACTCGCACATCCAATAAGCATATCTCCCCGAATAATTGAATTTCGGCAGGATCTTCATTCTTGATCTTCGGGTAGACACGAGAAGATCAGAGGACACAAAGACTGCAACTTGGTCATCAAACAATAAAAAATGATTATACTTATTCGAATGATTCAGAATAATGACAAGCGTTTGATTCCAGATCTCCGGACAGGCCTAAAAAGGTCGGAGAGCGTACCAGCCGATACGTATTGATCAAAACAGCAAGGAGATTGAAAATAATAATCCGAATAATTCATGGAAGCCAAGGCATTGCGTGTGCCACTCAGTGAAATGAAAGTTGTTGGATGTTTCATAAGGCCTTGAAGAACCTTTCTTAATCGTCGTTCCATACCATAAAGACTCAGATGATATAATGACTTAGATTCAAAAGGTTTAGAAGCTTTTGCGATTTTAATTTCCGAAACGCCCTCTGATTCCCCTCGTGCGTAAACATTATATCCTATGAGATCGTCATCAGGGATGACAAGCAATTAACATGCATAGAAGTTACTTGATTTTATTCATACATGCACATATGATGATTGCTCCATCTTGTCTGATGATAGCCGTCCCATCACTTTACCTGGTCACCCTGCCTCGATTCACCACGCCCATGCACTCTAAGATGGCTTTTAAAACCAGCTGCTGACCTGCAAGGTCCAAAGCACGTATGACAGACAAAAGTCAGATTGCTCACATGATTGATTGAATCTGTCCGTGAATTTGCAGTCTCGTGCACTTTCATATGTCTTTTCAGTCCACACCTTGCCAAATGCTGCACAAGTCATTTTGTCGGGAAAGGGAAGTAAAATATTGTTATATACAGTCTGTTTCTGCCTATTTCTGAGTGATTTAATGTGATTTACATTGCCTGCTTTTGAAAGAAGGTTACGACCACAACATCACATCCATACACCTTTGTGCCAATTGATTGAAACAAACTAAGATTTGTAATTAGTCTCCACTCACAGGCAGAAATTTGGCCATTGTGCCTTTATGTTTTATTTTTTAATCGTCATGAATTGGAAATTTGATCATTATTTGAAGGATAATAGATGCATTAATTGCGCATGCGCTGTTATTATATCAGCTGGTATTGCATCTGATTTTTTTAGGGTAAACCTATTGTTTCAACACCTGTTTTGTTTTGGCGTAACTATTGTCTGCAATGGACGTTGCACCCAGAAAAAGCACCAAGATAGCTACCCTGCACGAATACTCATGAAAAGAACTACAGGAACATAGCAAATGTAGTTGGTGTCAGTCTCGTAACAGTTTGCCATGTGATCAAGTCAAAAACGTGGACGGGTCTATCACTCCTAAATGCAAAGGAATATTTCGTCAGAAAAAAACAAAAAAACAAAAACACGGGAAGAGACGATGCGTATGTAATTCAGGAAATCGAAAAGACCCTCGGAAGACAATTGACGCATCAAGACGGAAATAGGAAGAGAAAGGAATAGAAGTCAGTTCTACCGTTTGCTGACGACTTCTAGAGGTCGGTCGAAAAGTCAGACGACCAATGAAGAAACAGCCACTGACAAAGGAAATGAAAGAGAAACACTACAAAAAGGATAATGAAATACAAAAAATTGGACAAAGAAAGACTGGAGAAGAATATCATTCAGCGACGAAAATCATTTCTTTCTCCTATGCCAGAGAAGTCAGCATGTTCAGAGGTCACCAAAAGAGAAATTTCCACACCAACCAATTTCGCCACAAACCAATGCGTGAAACACCAACAAAAGAAAATGTTTTGGTGGTATTCTTGCTATTAGGGCGTCGGTAACTTGCATTCAGTCGGTAGAATGATGCACCCACTACAATACCTCGACATTCTTCAAAGGAAAGTACTTCAAAAACCGGAAGACATATCCAGATAGTTCTGGCATACTCTAGCAGGATCTCACCTGTTTCAACAAGTCAAAATAATGAGGGAAAATTCTGAACGAGAAACATGCAGATACTGGACTTGCTTGGAAACTCTCTAGATTTGAACGCAATTGAATATCTGTGGAATATTTGCAAAATTTGTTCTCATGGAGTGGATTGTACCACCAAAGAGAAGCTTATTCAGGCTCCCATTAAAGTCTAGTAAAAGGAACTAAGAATCATTACAGACTGTTTAATCCTTGTGGACTCTCTGCCAAACAACGTCCAAACGCTCCTGAAAACCGGGGAGGGCTTATTGGAGTATTAGAAATATTCATTACATACTTTATTTTATTGCATAAACGACCTACTTTTTGCATATTGCAAATATTCGAAAAGGATGAACGTTTATCACACAAAATTATTTGTAATAAAAAAGGTTATAGATCCTTGAAGCACTCATTATGGAACAAAGAAACCTGCAAATAATATGGTCTTCCTCGGTTCGGGAAATGGGATTTACTAAACGTATTTAATAACTGATTCATACATTTGGTCCAGTGATGTACTTTTCTTCATTCTGAGTATGGTGTTATTATAACACACCAATGGCAAACGCCAGGTTTAATGGTACCCACAATTTGTAATAAAAAAAAGTAAAACATTCACAGTTTTCCCCAGTCTTCATAATGACCAGAAATGTGACCAAAAGCGATCGATCACATATTTTGAAGATATTTACATTCTTTAGATCCAGGTATATGTTCTATTGTACGCAAACGTGAAAATTTAGCTAAGAAATTGAGATAAATAATTCTTTGTTTGTCACCTTTTATCAAACATTTATAAATAAGTTTTTACCTAAATAGATGGTTCATTGGTAGATAGATATTAATCAAGAAACAGTTTAGTCACAGTCAAGGAGCATCCTGTGAGGATTGATTTCATTGCATCCCCACAAAGGACCGAAAGACGAGCTTCCTAACCATTCCCTTGAGCTAGAAGACCTACTGTACGGGCTAGATAGATTTATAAATGTAACAGATATGCATAACAACAATTCGTATGCATGCAGATATATACATTATAACTAAGATTTAATGATGATTGTTCGAATACTATCCATAAAAAATTACAGGATCATTTACATATGGACCATCATTTCTACCTTCGACCAGAATCATTGTATGTCTAGGATTAGAGGGTGGTTCTCAGTCCTTCTGCCTACGACCAGAGTGCAGTATCTGTCTGCGGATCGTGCTTTGGCTTTGCGTCAGTGAAATACCGTGGCCGACGATGGCCTACTGAGGTGCGATATTGCTGAGCGCAAGGGGCCAAGGATCCGTCTTATGGACTAAAAATTACCCGGCCCAGTAATTCGTTCACTTGTGGAAAACAACGTTCTTTTTCTGCCCTGCTCAACCAAATTTACACACACACACGCATATATATACTTTTTTGTTTTGATCTTTAATAAATATTATATTAAAGTTATATATATATACATAAATATATATATATATATATATATATATATATATATATATATATATATGAGAGAGAGAGATAGAGATAGAGAGAGAGATTGAGTTTTATATGGATTGTTGCACTTATTATTTTTCTGACAGTTATCGACATTGCATACTATTCGTACTCTTAGTGTATTGGTATTCGTAGAAACGGAAAGAGGAAAACGGTTATTTTTGCCTTTATTATTGCCATAATTACAGTTTTGCAGTCTTAATCGTGATGTTACCATTGTTATCATTCACATTGTTGCTTGAAAGGACAACCAAAGCGCAATTTTGTTGTCCTAGTTGAATTTTGGCTCTGTTCACTGCTGTAAGTGGGCATATTGAGTATTCTCAGAATTCCCCTCGTCGGGACACCATTCAATTTCTACAGTATTTTCATGGAGATTCGTACCACCCCGTTATTCTTCCAGAAAGGGCGATCCCTTCTGTTATCATCCCTAGCCTCTGTGCCATCACCCCAACAAACCGAACAGAAAAACACGTCCCACCTCATGCGTTCCAGACTACCGCCACTTGCAGACGGTATGAATAGCGACTGATTTCCTCGCAACTTCCACGGCAAAATATGAATGTGTTAATTTTAAGTGCTGGGGGGTTGGTGGGTGTTGAATGATGCTCATGGCAGACCATCGACAGACGATATTGCCAAAATCTTTTAAGAACAGTGTCAAGAGTTCGGTGCGTGAAAAATACGTACAAATTTACTTTAAGCTGCCATGTCTTTAATTCTCTACTGTGGCTCAGTATCTGAGGACAAAGACACAATGATCAGAATAGAAAATGCAGAGCTGAAAAAAGTAGACCATTACATCTATCTTGGATAACGAATTTCCATGAAATCCTCAGTAGAAGAGACAGAGAATCACTTCAAGTTTTTGGGAGAGCCATATCAAGCTTCAAGAACAAGAAAATCCACATTGATACAAAAAGTAAGGGTGTACAACCAATGCATCCTCATGGTAGACACCTGTGAAACTGAAATATGTAACTTAACCAGAAGATCCACCCACTAGCCGAGCACCATGCAATGCACCTATGAGAGAACCATGCTCAACATCACATGGAGAGATCACAAAACAGCATAGCACATGAGAGAAAACCAAGAAGTTATACGAAAACTCAATCGGCGATGGGCTGGCCATGTGAGACAACCACTGGACATCGTGGATCCCCAGACATCATATGCAAAAATATGGCCAGCAAAATAGGAAGGGGATGGTGGGAACAAAAGTTCAGAAAGTACCAACATATCTAATTCAGCGTAAAACATGAAATCCTTTGAAAAGCTTAGATAAAAAATATTTGGAAATAAGTTACTGAAATGACAAACGCAAAAGATATAAAAATGAATTTTCAAAATTTATAAAATTTCATCCAATTATTTCCAAATATCTGTTAACGCAATTAATGTAAGTCTTTCAATGAATTTTATGTTTTATACATTATTGGAGATCATGGTACCATGTGTGTATTTTTCTTGTAGGGATCATCTATTGTTTACCATGTAACCGTTTGGGGGATTTATTTTACATATACTTATACTCAGAAAAGAGAGAGAGAGAGAGAGAGAGAGAGAGAGAGAGAGAGAGAGAGAGAGAGAGAGAAAGAAGAGGTGTATTTGTGTTCATTGTGAACTTCGTGTAACTTTGAATTTAAGCACAAATTGATTTGTACGGGCGAATAAAATATGGATTACTAACTAAAACAGTAAGGCTTTAAATGATGTTCGATTCTCGCCTGGCAGAATAGTAATAATTAACAATGGTTTGCTTAACTTTATGAAGGCTTTTCATTGAGTCAGTGATGGTGGGTGCAGAATGCTGCATTCAATGTTAGGTATTCAAATGCGCACACATTTAGCGCTGTAAAGTACCAAGTTAGGATCAGTAATATACCAGTGCCAGTAGTAAAAATATCATTGGCAAATGCACTAAAAGGGGTCGCGGTAAAATATGAGAAGCAGCAGGGAACAATGAGAAGCAAATAAAAGATGTTATTTCTTAACATTGACAACCGCTTTTATGAATAACCGTAACTCTAACACTAATCATTAAAACACTACGAATCTTTGTATGAAAGCTTTTTAAAGTTACATTCTTTTTGCTTCTCGTTAGAAGAGGCGAAGGGAAGGAACTTGAAGCAACGAGAGGCAATGCATAGTTATTATTTTTTATCAGTTGCAATTGCTCCAAAGAATGAATAACCTAAACCTGACCCAAAATTCTCAAATCACTACTAAACCTCTGTATGAGAGCTTTTTAAAATTATATTCGTTTTACTTCTCGTGGCTTCTCGTTGCTCCCCGTTGCATCATGTATTTTTACTACACCCGCTTGAAGCACAGTCTCGACAGAGTCGCTCGGGATGTGTAAGTGGAGCAGTCAGAGATGGTCGCGGTGGTAGTGTGACTTGGAGCAGTTTCTAATGGTTATGATATTGACGTTGTAGGTGATGATGATTGTCGTGTAGCAACGATGGCTTTTGTTGCTTGCCAGACAAGTGTGTGATCTGATGAAAGAAGAATTTTGTATTAGAAAGTAACCTTTTGGCCTATTATCACAAGGCGAGAAGCAATGCAAGTCTGAAAGGAAGCTAATCACTAAATGGCACTTCGAGTGAGCATATATATGCTTATAGCTATGTGCAGGAACATGCTTGCATATATACACACATATATACTCACTCCAATATACACATACATACGTACATACATATATACATATATATATAGCTATATATATATATATATATATATATATATATATATATATATATATAATAAGAGTGCACTAGTAATGTCATATTAAATCAGGAATGCACCAAAGATTAAAGCTATGTAAACATAAAAGTATATATACCTACACACGCACACACACACATTTATATCTGCATGTGGGTGTCTCTGTGTTAATGTATCCAGTGTACATTAAATATATTGCTACGCGCACATATATGCATAACAGATGAGTGGTTAAGTTGTGTATGAACATATATATATATATATATATATATATATATATACTCGTAAAGATACCCAGCGTTGACCGGGGAAAATATTACTTAAAATTTGAAAGCGCAACGGGAACTATGTTGTTCAATCAATTCCGTACACAAACGAAAGAACTATTTACACCAATAGCCTATTCTTTACTTCTGATCTGCGCTGATGTTTACTGAACCAAATGGAATCTTGGCCTGAGTAAAGTTGTGATTTAAAATATTTAACATTCGTTTAATCTTTAAAAACGTGAAACTGTATAAGATTAGTTTTTTTCGGGAGAAATTTCTGGTGCTTTCAATCAATGAAGACCTCCGTTCCATTCCGGAAAGTGTCAGTCTTAGAAGAACACAAATTTTTGATTTGTTGTGTTTGTGTTCGTGTGTGTGTGTGAGTTGTTACTTAAATGTTGGCCTGGAGCATATCTTCACGTAATATGTTACACAAAAACCAAATTTCAAGTTCAGCTTTATTGCTATATTTTAAATAGCACCCCCGATCCCTTATTTCTTCTTTTCAACTGATAATCATGAAAAATTGGTCAAGGTGATTCTATTAACATTTTTTGCTTTTCCAGGTAACAGAAATCAGAATTTAAAAATCAACTAAAAAATTTAGATGAAGGTAAAAAGTAGTTGAAATTAATAAGTAAGGTTTCGAGAAAGGTTTCTTAAGCTTTTATTTGCGACGCATAAGGCAAATGTTTTCGTAACCACCAACTCAGGGTTTTAAAAGCAACAGGCATTGATGCAATTATGATCTTACATATGATCTGGACATAAAACAAATTACCGACTCTTCTTGGGAAAAATGTGAATTATTATTTAAGGTGATTGCTGTTCACTGTTAGGATTAC
Organism: Thysanoteuthis rhombus; assembly: GCA_963457665.1. Taxonomy (NCBI): domain Eukaryota; kingdom Metazoa; phylum Mollusca; class Cephalopoda; order Oegopsida; family Thysanoteuthidae; genus Thysanoteuthis; species Thysanoteuthis major. The sequence goes on along the minus strand of OY735201.1, from coordinate 69,758,752 downwards.
AATTAAAAAAAATTACTAGAATGTAACCGATGCAAAATTTGTATTCATAAAATTATTGAAGAGCTTTGAGTCATTTCACAATAAACACCAATAGGAATATATATATATAAAGAGGAAAAAAAATTTCTAGTTATACAATTTTTCTTGATATTCTTAATTGCTTTACGCAACACCCGGAGGGGCCTCAACCTTTAGTTTGAGAATTGCTCGTTTAGAATACTTCATCAGAGATCAGCTTATTTCATTTGACTAGCCCCCTATTTCCTCAGTCAAGTGTGCACACAAACATGATAACTGACAACCAAATTTATTCACACACACACACAAATTATATATATATATATATATATATATATATATATATATATATATATATATATATATATATATTAGATATATATATATATATATATATATATATATATATATATATATATATATACATATATATATATATATATATGTATATATATATGTATATATATATATACACATATGCATGTTTATGTGTGTCTTCATATTCATCAATATGCATGTATATATATGTATATATTATACATAACAATTTATTTTCATGTGTGCTTGGGTGTTTTTGAATGCATGTGAATCATATTGGTAAGTAATTTCATTACATACACATACATATACACACATATATATATATATATACGTATACACACACAATCATACACACACACACATATATATGTGCATTTTTATGTTAATCAATACATTTCATAAATACACATACGGAGTTAAACACATATGTGTACATGACTAACTATTTGTGTATGTATGCATTTATATATTGGACGTATATACACTTTTGCATATATAAACACATACTGCATATATATATATATATATATATATATTTCAGACAGTTAATGGTTATATACCGATAAATGATACTATTCAGACTTGTATGAGATAGATAGATAGATAGATAGATAGATAGATAGATAGATAGATAGATAGATAGATAGATAGATAGATAGATGAAAGCCAAATCAATATCATCAGGATGAGCAGGAACGTTGACTCCAGTTGCGCGTCACCTGGATTGTTTTGCATCCGTTCGTATAGTGCATTTTAGGTGCAACTTAATCCAAAAATTGCTGGCCACAATGCACCGTTTTGATTAATTAGAGGTCAATTACAGATGAATGGTTTTATATAGATAGATGGAAATTGGGGCGCAGACCCCACACTATTATTTTACTCGAGAATTTACAAAAAATAATTGGCCAGAAACATGTCCTAAGGTCTCATTTGTACACAGAAAGTTTCATAGGGATTTTGTCGTGTGATTCTAGAGTCACGCTTCCAGATCCAGATAGAAATTTAATGAATTATAGTAAAATTCATATCCATACAAGAGATTGTTTTTTTATCATAATAAAGATATTCTCTCCAAATCATCATCATCATCATCATCATCATCATCATCATCATCTTTTTAATGACCATCATATAACATAGACATTCCCCAAGACTCAACAACCCCCCTCTCTCTCATGATGTTCCCCAGAGACATTGTTTCAAGTTTGGAGTTAGTAGAATTTATCATATTAAAATAAACATGTTTTTTTTGTTTTTTTTTGCTTTCAGTCAATTAGACCGAATTTAGCGAATTTGGAATGTGTCAATACGGAGAATAATTTGCTTACGTATAGTTTATGTGGGGAAAGGGGTCTTAAATTTAAAAAAAAAATTCTTTTCCGCAAGTGGAAAGATAAACCTTCACAACGTTATGAAGCCCTGGATGTTAACCGATGCAATAAAGAACTGCTTCATTGTTTATCGTATTTCGAGGCCTTACTTCCGTAATACTGAAGAAAAAAAAAACAAAAACGACCCATCATAACATTACAGTTGCACCCCAACCTGTTATCTGTATAAGTTAAAAAAAAATTATCTCACAATAGCGAAATATTTGTTGTTTAAAAAATGTACCTAAAAATGAATAGCCAAAATATTTTTATTCTTCTTTCCCGCATGTTTATTTTAAAAAAAAAAAGGTTTCGACTCCATCCCTCTGGAAACGGTGGGATTGGCCCTGAAATATTCTAGGTAAAGAAAATATATAAAGTGAAAAATCCAACAATGCCCCCCCCCAATAATAACCACGAAAACAGAACTGTATCAATTTTTATTTTCATTTAAGTAAATGGTACCTCGGAACACGTTTGACTGAAAAGCAATATGCGACTGAAGAAAGCAAAGAACGTGTTAAAAATAATCATATTGTATAAAATCTTAGTCCCATTTATAAGAAGAATGATCGGAAAAAAATCTGATGGAAAAATACTTTTATCTAGTGTTTAGAACCATTTGATATTGTTTTTGAAGAAGTTGCTTACACTGTGTAAAGAATATGGTGGGTCAAGATTCGTTAAATCGAATTTAACGAAATCGTTATAAAAAAACATTTTTCTTCAGCAGAATGAACAACTTTGATTAGGACTGACATTGACTTCTTGGATACATTTTTCGTTTGTAAGAAAATGTAACTTTTTAAGAGAATTGACGTGAATCGGCTCTAAAGTGATGATCAATTTACAACTTTCTGTAATCTAAAAATTGACCCTTACTTTGTGTCCAACCTTGCAACGTACAAATTTCAATATAAATATCTCCTAAACTGGAACCCAGTTTTATATGTCAATAGCGAAACAAATGAGAGCAGAACACTTCATTATCGCAATGATAGTCACGCCAGTGCAATTCCGAGATATGTGTGTCAAACAGCGCTCTTGACATACAAAATTATCGCTGTGGTTTTTGTTTTAAGCGCATCCACATATTTCCAAGGTTCTGATCATGTAAAGAAATTGAACATTGACTCAACTGTCATTAATTTAAAAAAAATTGAAACGAAAACAAGGGGATAGTTCTTTCTACCCAATGGTATTCTCATGTTCGGCAAACAAGTAAGTTCAGTAATTTGGCGTATTAAACGGATATCGTTTGCTAAATCAAAAGACACTTAGATTACACATCATCATTATTAGCAGCAGCAGCAGCTTTTTAGCATTCGTTGTTGGATATAGACTTCCCCCAATCGCAGAGCCAGTACTTTCTGAATTTGTCTAGCTCATCACTTCATTTTACTTTCTATCGGCCACGATTTCGTAAGTGATATCTGGGGATACATGTTGTGAGTCGTGATGTCCAGCGGTCTTCTGACATTCTTGTAACATGACCAGACCATTGTCATCTGGGTTTTCTAATTGATTGTATGATATCCCTGAATCCTATTTGATCTCTCAATGTGAGGTTGAGCATGATTCTCACATGTGTACGTTGCATTGTTGTCAGTTTGAGGGTCAATCTTTTGGTTAAATCCCGTCTTTGCTCTACAAGTGATTATCGGGAGGATGTATTGGTTTTATTCTCTTTTTTTTTTAGGACTTATGAGATTTTTTGTTGTTTTTGAAAGTCGGGCTTTCACAACCAAAAGCTTGCCAACTTAATGGGATTCACTTAATTTGTTCTTTTTTCGAAAAAAGGTGCAAGAGGCCGAGGAATCGTCCTATGGTCTCAAAAATTACTCCATCCAATCTCGAAGGAGCAGTAGGCCCCGGGGTAACACCTCCCATTTCACTAAAAGGGATAGGTCGTTTGGCTTGCCCTGACGCCTAGATTTCACAAGATCATCGGAACATTTCATCATACTTTTTCAAATTATTGATGAATTTTTCATTTGAATAAATTATGGCTCATTTTGTACTTCTGTAATGAAATCATTATTTTTTCGCATGAAAATTATTCTATGAAACCCAAGACAAAAATCATTCGAGAAAAATATTAATACAACTATAATATAACTTTCGTTTTTTTCTTCAATAAAAAAAAAATTAAACAAAGTCAGTTCGGATCTATCTACAAGTTAGTTAAAGCTGAAATTCGTCACGTATATATATATATATATATATATATATATATATATATATATATATATATTTGAGAACTTGGAGGATCTGGAACCCAACTAGACATGCAATACTGTCGTATCTATCGAACGACCGGTCTTGTGATCTGGATCCCAACTAAAAGAAGATTTGGGTTAGGAATGGATTTCCCGTTTTTTGTTGTGGGACTCACAATTAAGACCCAGCATTTGGGGTATTTTTCAGCGAGAAAAAATGCAAATCAATCCTTTTCTTTTTGGGCTGCTGGGGTCATTATCGAAAAAAAAAGAACAACATAAATCCGATTAAGAGATAAGTTTTAACTAATTTCACTTTAAAAATGAACATTTTGTAGCAACTGCAGCTGTGCTTTTGTATTATTTAAACATGTTCATCGATTAAGTTTGTTCGCCTTTTTGATTTGCTTAGCGTATTTTTTGAAATTTCCTTGCTTTACTTTTAAACTTCTTCAGGCCAAGGTACGGTTCTTCACGTAAACAACGTAGGTAATTAGTTACTTTTATGAATGTATATTAGCCTGAGTAAGCATATATCAATTTTCTCTGTATGCATGTGTATATAACTGTACATGCGTCCCTTTGAAGATGTCAGTGTGACGTTTGTGTTGGGATGGTCAGGCGTTAGTAGGTTCTGGGTATTTCTATAGCAATGATATTTAGTATATTTATGCACATCAATTCAATAATTATATTAAGTATATTGAATATATTAAAGTATATTGAATTAATGGTAATCGCGGTTTAGTTAATGCATGATATCACCGGTATGTTTTGCTGTAGGGTTTAGATAGTCGCTCTTAAACTCAAAACGATTGAAATTGAAAACTCAAAAGTAGAGAGAGTGGGCCACTACATCTACCAAAGGCAACGAATGTCCTTGAAACCCCAAGAAGAAGAAGAAGAAGAAGAAGAAGAAGAAAAAGAAGAAAAGATCAAACAAATAATCACTTTCGGTTGGAGCAATCTCAACCTTCAAGAAGAAGAAACTCCCATTAGTCCTGAAAAGAAGTAAGATACAACTAATGCATCCTCCCAATAGTCAACTACAGAGCCGAAACACGGTGAGATCACAAGATAGTATAATATATTAGGGAAAAAAGAGTCCATTGAATACATTAGAAAACTCAAATGGCAATGGGCTGGTCATGTTGCAAGAATGGTAGACATGACGACTCAGAATATGGATTCCTAGAGATCATATGTGAAAACGAGGCTGGCAGAATACACGATGGAGGGTCGAGCTAGACGTTCGAAAGTAGATGTTTGGAAAGTACTGGCTTTGCGATGCCCATGATAGGAGGGGTCTAGCGAATCCTGAAAAAGGTCTATGGCCAACAACAGACGATTAAAAACTGATGAGGTAGTGACATAACCAATTCCAGTGGTCTTTTCCTATCGATGCCCACTGACTTTTCCAATACTCCACGACACACCTGCTTAGCTTTAGAGATGGTGGGAGGAAAAGTCAACGGTTCAACACTGAGACAATGAGTGTATAGTTCAACTGTTTGCTAACTACCGTAGATTGACGAAACGAGTTGTTGCAATAAAAAGCAACTAAAATCAAGATGAAAACAAGACTAGTTAATAACTACTGATGAATAATATAGATATAATTCATTTATGCATTATATTCAAATGTGTATTGTATATTAGTATAGTAGTGTTTATGAATATTTATATATTGTAAATAATGTATATTATATGAAATATTCGCACCTTTTTTGTGAGCGTGTGAATATACACGCTTCTGTCTGTCGGCCTCTCCCTGCGCAGTCCTATATGAGTCTTTGTTCAGTGAAGCATATTCTCCATATGTAGAGAAAAGGCAAGTGGATAGTTCAGACGGGTACAGATGGGATAATGTATACATAATTCTACCCATTTTGGTGCATTTCCCAACAGATTGTTGGGATTGAAGTAAATCCTACTTTGACATTTTGCACCATATAGTGTGTTTAGTTACGAATTTGTTAACCGTGCTGAGAGTTGGTGTTCAGATCACGGACGAAGATATTCAGAAGTCGATGTTCAAGATAGTTTTCCATCTGGTACATAAGCATAACAATTCTTCTTACACACACACACACACATATATATACATATATATATATATATATATATATATACATATATATATATTGCTGTTCCCTCGGAGCCCCATTGACTGATGAAATATGAGAGATCTATTGAAGAGAAGCGGACAAAAATACTTAAGATTCACTTCATTTACCATTTATTCCCCCCCCCCCCCGCTGAGGATAACCAAATGGTTGAAACCGGTTAAGAAGATATTAAAAATGAACTAAAATCATTATACAGTCACTCCTATCTGCATGTCATATATATATATATATATATATATATATATATATATATATATATATATATATATATATATATGTATGTATGTATATATATATATATATATATATATTTATATGCTTGTGTGTGTGTGTGTATGTGTGTGTGAGCGTGTATGTATATACATATATATGTCCAACGCAAGCAATAAATGCTCAATAATTTTGGAATCTAGGGCAGCACAGTCTTCTTGTTCTAATCCCCGTACAACCTGTTCAGTTTGGTAGAATTTCTGGACGATTTCTCATGCAACCTCAGGTTGTGTCTTGGTAACCCACATTAATAAGACCATGCGTCGTATTTATTCTTATGGCGTAGTAAAATATCAGGATAAGAAGTAGAGGTTTTGTGAAAAGTTCCTAAAATTGGTTGTAATGCTTTAAGTATGATGCGTAAAGTTCAATTGGCATGACGGATTGTGTTTGACCTTTAATCGGAACATATAACATGAACTATTTTTTGGACAAAAATGAGACCTCGATTAATAAGCAAATCTATAAGGTATTTTCTAAAGGTGGCGATGATAGTGATGGTGATGATGACAATAATGATGAAGAATCAATATGATAACATTGACGACAACCCTGAGAAAAGGAAGGAGAGAAAAAAAGGAAGGAAAATGTACGGTTCTGAGAAGAGGAATAATTTAAGAGAAATTGGATGAGTCGAAGATAAAACAAAGTTTCTAAGCAGTCGACACCGGCCTCGTATGATGCACATTCTAACTTTTTAAATCCATTTTCTTATTTACTGGCACCAACATTTCTCTTGGGTCTTCTTTCCCTGGCCACTTCCGACCACCAGACAGCTGTGAAATTACGACCCGTCGAACGATAAAACATGTTTACAAGAAGAAGAAAAAGAAAAAAAAAAGCAGAGAAAGAAAGGAAAATATTTCACAAAGGATGAACTGAAGCACCGTATATGCTGGACTACAAGGCAAATGGTTCCCAAGAGTATTCACAGAACTATCACAAACTTCAACTCATCCAAAACTCACCACTGTCCATATTGAGCTTTCGTAGACGGCTCTCTAGTCATATTACAAGTGCATTGGATACAGTGTAATAATTTCATTTCTTTAGATAAATGTCCGTCTTATACACCTGCATATTCGACAGAGACGTAGCAAGTTTTTCAAAGAACATGAACAGCGCCCGGTTGCACAGAAAACACCCAGTGGTATAACTATCAATTGATCGACAATTGGAAATTTGTGCCTCTTCATACCTGCGCCCTTGGGCGACTTGTTCCCTCTCGCCCCCTCTTGCAACACGGTTTATAATAATTTTGATTTTAAAATTATTTGATAAAGAGACTTGACGTATCTAAAAGCATTTCTACTTTCTCGTATTTCCTCCATCCAGTCGAGCTGTGTCCGGCTACTGCGAACGATCGGTTGCAATGCGAACATAGTCAATAAAGCCCCTGACACATTTTTCAGACCAGCAAGGATTCTTTTCCATTGCGAGAACCAGTAGTCCATTTCCTAACCTCACCTTATCTCAAAAAAAAAAAAAAAGTAAAAAAAAAGGTCATTGCAACTGTCTCACACATCATCAACTTCAGGTTTCTGCTCGTAACTCTTACCGTATCCTTCCTTTACCGAAACTTATCTTTACCAGCTGATGATGTGTTTGTGGATAGCGGAGGAGAAGGGGGTGGGATTTGCAGGATGGGAGTCGCTATCAGATGGGAGACAGACTTCCAATTCTATGCACTCTATCCCCCCCTTCTTCTGCCCCCAACACCTGCTTCACCTCTCCCCAGTGCGCTGTCTTTGACCTCTCCATTCGTATACACCGCTGAGCGAGTGCTCCACTCCGTACCCGCCTTGATCTTATCTGATGGTCAGTCGTATTTACCTGGGATCATTTTGAAAATGTCATAGGTACCATCAAGTGGTTGGTGGAGGTGAAAGGCGAGACCTCGCTGATCTGGTCGATTTCCTACTTTTTCAGTGGCACTGGTCGCGGCCAGAGAGGTTATGCATCACCGGGCGTTTATCTGGCATTGAAAAGGGCAATTTGCCCATGCACCGTGTCATCTGAACGAACCAGGTTCCTTAATGAGAAAACCGCCACAAACAGACATTTTATTTAGACTGTTTCTGCTATCACTACACAATAATTGTATAATTAGGCTCATTTGATAAAGGCGTTGGTTTTTACTACAATAAGTTCAGGTTCTTGCCCAAGTGTCAGGAGATAAGAGACATTTTTTTTTCTACTTATGATTTTATATTTGATCTCGCCAAACAAGAGATTATATGCCCAAAGCAAACAAGATATTGTCCAATAACAGTATAAAAATATATATGTATATATGTGTGTGTGTGTTGTGTGTATGGGGGGTGTATGTGTGTGTGTATGTGTGTGTGCACGCGTGTATCTGAAAGGTTTTCGATATCAGCCTTACATTTTGAATCAGAGCAACCAGTTGAGATAAAGACAAGCTAGCATGAGTCATTCTAACGGCTGAGAAATTTCAAAATTTATATCAAGTTATATCAAGTTTTTTCGGTAGTAAGGATATAAATTCATATTCATCGACAGATGGGCAGAAACAAAAATGCATTGATAGATAAAAAATAGAATGATACATACACACACACACACACACACATATATATATATATATATATATAGAGAGAGAGAGAGAGAGAGAGAGAAAGAGAGAGAGAGAGAGAGAGAGATAGGACAGACTGAAATAAATAGAAAACACAAGTACTGAGGTAAAGAGGGAGAAACGGACATAGATAGAAAGATAGACCGAAGTGAATAGGTCCATAAACATACACGCATAAACTTGGTATGAATATGGCTCGCAGACACATTAACGCGGTAAAGAAAACCAGAAAGATCAATAAATTACACATTTATGAAAAAACAGAAAAAAAAACGGGGAAAAACACACAAAACCCGACACTCCCTTCAGTTCATAAACCCGTATTCAGGTGAGGAATGTTTTTATGTTGGTCATCACGCTCTTATTACTAAGCCCAGTGCAACAAGGCACCATTGAACCCTTTTCATTGCACTCACACACGCGTGGCATGGTCTAAAAAATTCAAAGCTCATGAAGAAAAAAAATATACATACACACAAAAATAATTAAACAAATAAAATAAGGGGGGAAAAAAGCCTGATGCAGCCTGGGAAAATCACCCGAAGGTGTGTAAGTGTTGTATTAACTAGTCCCATGTTATACAATGGCCGACAAGCAAGGATCTTAATGCACGGAACACCGGTTTTGCTTTGTTTTTTAATTCAAGTCCATCAATAGACCTGTTTGGCAAGTTCCCAAATGACTCATAGAGTCGTCCATAGAAACTCGACTGTTTGCGGCATTTAAACAAGGGCTGAAAACTTGGGCATTTTTTACCTTTGCTTTTTGTGTTTGCTGGATAAGTAGGTTTCCTGGATGACTATCAAACGCTGTGAATTCAAGATCTGAGGATCTAAATCCAGCAACCAATCCCCTAATCTTTATGTGGCTTCAAAATCGATGTGGAGTTTAGTATTAACTGCTTCAGCTTACGTTTGCTTCGTAAAGCTCGGCAGTCATATTGTCAAGAATGGCGATTCCAAGTTCTGATGGGTAGAATTATAGTGACGAATTTGTGACTAGGTCGTTAATTTTCCCATCCCGACGTCCTCGTTGTTAATAAATATGATCGTTGTTAATTTTGCACTAGTTTGGCTTCCATTCTTTTCTTTTTTTTCATAGCAACGCTCAGGTCGTTTTACGATCTAAAAACCGTTTAACAGCATGTACCAGAAATGAAGAGGTAACCATTGACAGAACCTGATCACGTTGGATGCTGCTTCTTTATTTCCCTTCCATACCTAATATAATGACCGTAGAATGTAAGACAATCGGAGCGTTGCAATAAGAAGCAACGAAGAGACAAACTAGTCTTAAAACGGCCCATCTGAGAAGTTCGGACAGTTATTTTTTCACAGGCTGTGTAAGAATTTTCAAAAATATAAATTTAATGACTAATGGGAAAATAGGAGGATTGTGTAAGCGGAGTATGAACATTTTTGTGACGATATATGATAGCGTATTCATCGGAATTCGTAATGAGACTCCACTTTGAATTGCGGGAAGATTCCGTTTAGGTTGAGATCTTAGAGACTGTCCTACATCAAGCCAGGATTTTCTTCGTTTTCGATTCTCATAATAAATACATTTTCATTGCAAGTGACTATCTTATTAGAATTGACTTTTTTCTATGTTGAGCAAAGAGAGGAAAAAAAGGATTAAAACGATTGCGCTTCATATGAAAATTCAACTAATTACTACGTGGCACGCTACGGACTTATTGATTCCTGCCCACACGTATAATGGAATGTATATAAATGGGTTTGTGTAGTACGTATTCTTTCCTGCAAGTATGCATGTGATTCTGCTCTAAATATGTTTTGAGGTTGAAATAAGTCCAAATAACGGCATCAATATTGGCGGAAAAATTGTTATAGCAAATCCCAGTCAGGATGAAAAAAAAAACCTCTTCTCCGATGTCATTTTCGTGTGTTGAAGCGTGGTTTGATTTTACAAACCAAGTAGAATACAGGTTACCTCTATTACAACGTTTGCGTGCGGGTACTAGAAACCCAACACCGTGTAATAACCGAGTCACAATCAATGTATCTATTCCGGTGCTAGACGCTTAACGTAAGTAAATTTTTTTTGAGCAATATCTATCTATTGTTGAGCTACAAAATATTTGGGCTCCACGATCCAGACGCGTTTTTACGTACACTGCCGTATAACGGGGGAAGCCTCTACAAAACTTGACAGTTACTTCCTATCTATCTTACGGAAGTGAGTCCTGGAAGCATACAGTCACTTCAATGGAATATGAATTGAAAAAAAAATCCCTAAAAACAAGTGAAACTGAGAGAAAAACAAAATGAAAACACCGAATTCACACACGTAGGGGTCTGTCAAGTATCGCAAAACACTGAATGCTGGTTAAAAGTAAGGAGAGCTATGATATCGTCTTGATAGAATATTTTGATTTAAGCAGAAGTATTGACATGTAGATAGTAAAAAGGAAGTAAATGGCCACCTTAGAGAACTGATGTAATAATTAGCTGATTCATTCTTCATGAAATGTGGTATTTTACAAACTGCATACTTCGAAGTCTCACGGAAGTGAGACGTACGGAAATTAACTGGTCAGTTTAACATAAAAGTTACATAATAAATAGTCTCTCCTCCATAAAACCCCACAAAATGAAATGTTTCTCGAAGCTGACAAAATTCTGGAGGTAGTAAATATGGTATGGATTGGAAGCATAGTTATTTCCAACTGCAAAATAAGCTTTTTTTTTTGTCTCGAGTATATTGTCAGAATTTGAACCAAACCCTAGTGAAAATCATTGAATCAATCCTGATATAACTTAGGTAAAGAAATATCATGGATGAATAACCCAAACAATCCCAACTATCTAATCATTGATTAAACTTGAAAGCCAAAATGTATTGTTATATATTCCATCTGAAAAGTTAATATCGGTATCTGCAAACGGGATTTGTTTCAAAATAGGCCCAAAATAACAATCTTGAAGTCTTTCTCAAGCGTAGGAATGTATTCAAATTTGTAGTATAATGGTTCATATATATATATATATATATATATATATATATATATATATATATATATATATATATATATATATATATATATATATATACATATATATATATATATATATATATATACACAATAAATTTCGTAAAATTATAATGTAAGTAAAACAGGCCGGATCACGTATAACTTGAATTGTTTTGATGTTCTAATTGTTTTCTTTTTCACGTAATTATTGAACCACCACTGTTCACGCAAAATTATGTCGAGAGCAGCCTTCATTTTTCAATCAATGATCTGGTCCTCATCGTCTGTGTTTTTTTATTGAACTATTTCGTCGAACATTTCTACATCTAAAAACCTATTGATTTATGGTTTTTGATGCTCGAAAAACGTGTCATTTCCCACATATCTATTAATTCGAAACATCAATTTAAAAAGAAAAACAAAATCGCAGTGCTGGGCCCGATTTCACCTTCAACTCCAGCAATTGTTCTTAAAGATTATATTTACATTATTATTTTAGATATTTTTTTTTTTTTTTTACATTTTTCAGATAAATTGCACCCCAGACCTCATGGCGCCCCAGGCAGTTCAGGGGTCTGCAGGATCTGCGGACCCAATGCACTGCATCTGGGTTAACGTCTTGTTGTCGTTGACACACGATTGTTCTTAAAGTTTAAAACGCCCGCGAAAAAAGGGAACGAGGAGGCTAGCTCCGCAAAAGACAACGGCTTTGTGAGTACATGTATGTATTTTTACTACAACTACTACTACTACTACTGCTACTAATAATAATAATCATAATAATGATAATAATAATAATAATAATAATAATAATAATAGTAATGATAATGATAATGTTATATTGACGTAAAAACGGTGGAGCTTGTACAAAAATCAGGCTTTGTTCCATTCGTAAGACGAATTATTGAAGAAAATTCCAATCTAAAAGACATTTGTTTACAAATCAGAATGTTTAGCAGCTCAAAAATGATATTGCTAGGTCGGCATCATATTGTATGTGTGAGAAGATGACCTCTTGTAAGCCTACGCGTCGGATATCAAATCGACAGGCCTAGTAGTTTTAGCGGAGATGAGGCTTGGACAAAGCGAAAAAAGGCTCAGATAATAGTAACGTAAATGTATGCAAAAGCTTCCAGCAGAAAACCTATTTTCCGAATCGCATCTAATCTTCAGTTTTTGTGAAAGAGCACTGAAAACTTCTCCACATACACGCATCCAGACACATACACACACTGTATTCATTATGTATACGGTTTCCATGTTGTTGTCTCGGCAGACGCTGCTGATGCGTCGTTACTTCAATGGATGAGAACTTACTGGGGAGCGTATCGCTTTTCACATCTGTCACATACGCTATCTTCTTTCGGTAAACATCTGTTTGGCTGAGAACAATGCTTTTTCTCGACGCTGCAACGCTCAAATTTCATGCTGGGATGGATTGCGACAATACACCTTTGGGTGGGTCTCTTTTTTTTACCCACACACAGACGCACGCGCGTGCAAACACATAAACTCACGCTAACAGGAGAAATAACTTGAAATGTTCAATGTCTAGAACTTGTGGTAATCTTTTACGCCCAATCTTTCTTCTTGAGATCTACTTTGTTGATTTACCCTCAAGTTTTACTCGTTTGCTCTCGAACGCCATTTTGTTTTTTGCATATTTCCATTTGGCTTTCTATTTCATCGCTTTCAAGTCTTCTTTCTTATTCACAAATCTCAGCTAAATCTGGCTCAAGACCATGTATCTGGGTCACGGAGTGGAGACCCTACTTATTTTAGTAGTAATAGTTTGTGAAATTTGTTTGTTAATCAATGCATTGGGGCAGCTCTTTTTTTTACTAGATTTGACCGTTTTGCATAAGGCCATTTGTGTGGATTAAACTCCCCTGCAGTAGTAATGGAAAGCTTGATTAGTTTGCTGACTATTGCTCCACCGCATAGCGTCCGTTTTTCTTTCACTTTTTTCTTTTCCTGGTCTCTTGCGTCCTTAATCGGTAATCAACAAACTTTTCTTTAGATTTTTGATTCCGAGTTAAGTTTGTTGTCTTCTTCTTCTTCTTCTTCTTCTTCTTCTTCTTCTTCTTCTTCTTCTTCTTCTTCTTCTTCTTCTTCTTCTTCATTTCCGTCAACTCATTCATCTTTTAGTTTTCATTTACTTGTACGTTTTTCGTTATTATTCTTCACTTGCCTTTCTCAAAATCTTCTTTCCTTTTCCTTCTTTTACTTCTTTAGTTTTTTCTTGTTTCGCCTCCATTCATTTTCTTCTCTTATTTATTGTTGTTATTTCTGATTCCTTCATAATAATCTTCTTTCGACATCAACTTGTAATCTTCTTGCAACAGGGATCAAAGGTGTATAAAAAAGAAACAGAGTTGTTACCTTGCTTCAAAATCCTTGTTTGATACAAATTTGGTTGTAAGTATTTACTAAGGCTAATTCAGTCAGGCAAATGGCCGCATATTTTGGGCGCCCAGTGAAGATCTAACTTCACAGTAGTAATGGTCTTCTAGATAAACTCGCTAACTATTACCAAAAGACAATGTGTGTCACTTGAATGCGATTATATTGGAAAATGTAAATGGATTCCATGTTCACAGATGCACATACACATGCATACATACATACACACATACATACACAACCACGCATCTCTCTCTCTCTCTCTCTCTATATATATATATATATATATATATATATACACACATATTTGGGTGGGGTACACAATCTCTCGTCCGAAATACTTGGGAAAAGACGCTTTTCAGAATATAGGTGGACTTCGTTTTTTTTTTGCCAACTTTGAAAAATTACCTAAATTTATTAGTTTGTTTCGAAGTAAATTTATGATTAAATATGATAAATATCATTTTGAGGTGAACTGAAAAATTAAAGTCATTTTTTTAAAAAGTTTTACTACGATATACTTTTTCAGTGAAGCATATATATTTAATTTGGTAATTACCGATGTTTCCTTTTGTACTTCTCATTATCAAAGGGTTGTCTGCAGCTCATTCTCACTGTCTTTTTTTTTTAATTCAAAAAAAAGTTTTGACGCCTAAAATTAAAAAAAATAATACCTCGATTTTGATCGCAAAAAGTGAAAACATAACCCACCTTGATTTTGATCCCTAAAAGAAAAGAAAAAGATCCATATCCCGATTTTGACCTCTAAAAATGAAAGAAGTTCCCTTTGCATTTTGGTGCCTGAACGTGGAAACAAGTTCCCCCTGGATTTTGAGCCATAAAAAGAAAAGAGGTTCCCCTTCATTTTGACCCTTATATGTGAAAGAAAAATTCTGTTACGATTTTGACTCTCAAAAGAAAAAGACAAAATTCTTCCAACCAGATTTTGATCCACAAAAGTTTTTTAAAAAGTTTGTCTCTGATTTTGATTCCAAAATGTGAAAACATAATTCCCCTCTATTTTGACCCATAAAAGTGAGAAGGAAAGTACCCCCCACCCGCCCCGGATTTTGATCACTAAGAGAGTAAAAGAGACTCCTCGATTTTGAATCAGAAAAATGATAACAAAAGTTCCCTCGGAAATTGACGCCCAGAAGTGAAAAAGTCTCTCCATTCGATTTTAAACCCTAAAAATGGGGGGGGGGGATCTTTGTCTTCATTTTTGATACCAAAATATAAAAAAATAAAACCATTCTCCTCGATTTTGACCCCTTAAATAGAAAAGAATTATTCTTCTCCATTTTGACTCCTATCTGAACCTTAAAATTGAAAAGAAAAATCTTCTCGATTTAAACCCCCCAAAATTCCCTTCATAATCTGCGTAACCTTAAATCCTTGGAAATTAGGAAAAATGATCAACGTGTGAGAAAAGGCGTTGTTAGGTAAAAAGTTTATTAGATTTAATGCAAGTTACGTACTCAAAACGTTA
This sequence comes from Thysanoteuthis rhombus, assembly GCA_963457665.1. Lineage (NCBI taxonomy): Eukaryota > Metazoa > Mollusca > Cephalopoda > Oegopsida > Thysanoteuthidae > Thysanoteuthis > Thysanoteuthis major. The sequence continues at coordinate 69,742,936 of OY735201.1, read as the reverse complement.
AAATAATAAACAATAAACTAAAATATTATCGTTTTCTGAAAGATTTAATGGATTTATATTAAAATCAAAGTATATTGTGGTCATTTTATGATTACAAAGGCCTGGCGTTGCTTGAAAAATACCCAGCACATATTCTTTTGCGACAACAGTGCGAAATGAATAGATGAGAAATATAAACGAACAGCTAAAATAATTTTCTCTTGGTGTGATCAAAATTAGATATATCGGATTTCGTGCCTTTTACAATTCTAACTTGATACCCACAAAACTTAGAAAAATAGCGTTATCTGAATATGAAGACATGTAAAGAAATCTTTCGAAGAATAAATGTGAACAGAATAGAGGGTTCAAAAAATCACTTCACGTCGTTTCTCATTTTGGAAAACAAACTGGCAGCCCAGTTCAGCATTACAGTCATGCAGTAAATCGAACCCCCTCCTTCAAACCCCCTCGAAATGTGACAGATAAACTGGGATTTTCCCCACGCTCTAATCCTGAACACTTTAGAGATACCTTGAGTAATTATCTCCGTCTGCGATGTGCCGTTTGGGATGAGAAGGTAAATACGAAGATTTTCTTTCCGACATTACGGATGTAAGCATAGATTCTAGCATATACCCGTAAAAATGACAGGGCTACTTCTGTATGGATCGACACTAAGTAGCACAAAGCTATTTCATTCAGTAATTTATTTTTTTATCATTCAGGCATTTTAATTTTAATTCTTATTCAAAGTCACAACTCAACTCAACTGTTTCAAAGAATGATTAGATTTTAATAATTCAAATACAGAATATCATCTTAGAAAAGCCGGCATTGCTATCATTAGGTGTGAATAAAAAGTTATTGGAAGAAACCAATTCTATTACATAAATATGACTTATTTAATTACAAAATAAAGCCAAAAATCGTTCCATGGAAAAAATCGGAGGACAACATTTAGTTATGAAATCTTTGGTTTGGTCATTTTAAAATTTGGCCTTATTTTCATTTGTTGCAATAGTATTTTGAATAGAAATTTTTCTGTGTGTGTGTGTGTGCTCACTGGGATTATTGCGATGCTTTATTGACAATCATTATTGTCATTAATGCATTTGGCCATTTTCGCCATTTCTGAGAGTAATTGGTCCCAAAGTTCTCCAACTATCCTGCAACACTGCCTCCTCTCCTTACGCTGCCAGCGATATTATCACAAAGTTGGCAGCCTCTAAAAGAAGTCAGAAGATAGAGAAGGACAACGAGAGACTAACAAGAAGCAGCCGTTATAAGTCAACTGCTGGACAAAGGCCTTCCTCATCTTGTCAATTAGTGTCAAGACTTCTCCTACTGCGTTAACTGCCCAACGGGTACAAATCGATTAGACTATTGCTCTATCTGTTGTCCCCTTTACTCATCATTTACTCGGCCTATTGCAATTTTTGTTGCTTAATTACTTGAGCAATAATCCTGGTCTTTTCTTGGATCCATCTTTTTCTTTCTTTAAGAGTAATTCCTAACGTTGCTCTTTCCTTTGCCCTCTGTGCCATTCTTAGTTGGTTCACAAGTTTTATCCTCCGACCTGGACATATATATATATATATATATATATATATATTTTTACTTCTTCCAAGGCTTTACCGTCTAATTATATTAACTTTTTCGCTGCAGTCTTCAAAGCAATGTGAGAACAGGGTATAAATCAGAATTATATAAAAGCAATTGAGAACATATATGAAAACGGCACTTCAAAAATAAATCTTCATGTGGATACCAACGAGATAAAGATTAGAAAAGGAGTGAAACAAGGCGATATATTGCAACTAAAACCCCTCACAGCGAGCCTCGAAAACATTCTTTGGAAAACATATTGGGAGTAAACATAGACGGAAAATATTCGAACAATTCAAGGGACTGTTATGATATTGCATTAATAGCAGAAACTGTGGAGGGTCTAAAAAAATGTTGAGTGATCTAAATAGTGAAAGCCAAAGATAAGGTAAAACAGAGTGCATGTGTGTGTGTGTATATATATATATATATATATATATATATATATATATATCTCACTATCCGATGATTTTAGCGATATCTCATGAAGACCAAGACAATCTTCAGGGGTTACATATATCTCCTCTGACTGAATTTGAACTTTGGATTGTATTAATCGAGAACATGAAAAATTAAGCAGCAACTGATATAATTCTCTTAGCATGAGACTTCTCGCCTTGTTTCAATGACGGCAAGCAATCTTTAACTGGAATTAAAATTCTGAAGAAATGTTTCTTGATTCGTGGTTCGTGATTGCAGTCGTGTTGAAATAATAAGTTGACTCAATAAATGAATTCCTCCCAAGAATAGAAACCCTGGAATACGCTATGATGGAAGCCCCACACTCGCGGTTAAACCGGAAACCACGTAAGCGTAGGCATAGCGAAACCTTGGCATCAACTTCTAAAGATAGATGTCCTCCCTGGCCCACGACTCTTTCTGTACGTGCCGAGACACCTTTCAAATGGAGTTGGGTCGGAGTTCTGGAGAGCAAGAGAGAAGCGTGAGATCGTTTCAAGTTGGGTTTTGCTGCTTCACTCGTTTGTTTCACGCGCTTTTTCTTTTTACACTCACTCACTCGGTACCAGAATTGTGGCTTGAATGGTTGAGTTATTTTTTGTGTCAGCGCCCGTGCCTGGTGTTCGAGCTCAGGTAGAAGGCAGGATGTCAAATGTTGATTTTAAAGGTGCACATGTCCATTTGGATTCGGAGAGTTGGCTAAACACAATTTATCAGCTTTCTTACTACCCCCATTCGGTCATGTGTCAGACTAAGCTAAGCTCAGTAAATTGCTACTGATATTATCTCTCTGTCTATCTATGCTGTGCAATGCTATTACATTATTTTTCTGTCAACGT
>OY735201.1:69697551-69735051 GCA_963457665.1 Thysanoteuthis rhombus | reverse complement strand
CTAACGGCACATTTTTACACCCTCGCAAGACACTTGTCGAAGATTAATTTCCAGTTACAGCACATGAAGATTACGTTATAACGGCTTATCCGTTTTTATAATGATACTTAAATCACTAAGGGTGCCGTAAAAACGGAAATCTACTGTATTCAGCTCGTTAGCTAGCTACAGTTCTCTCTTTTTCTCTATCTTTTCTCTTTCTATCAATGAATTTGTTAATTTTTCAGTTCACCAACCCTTCATCTTCGTATCTTTCTATATATCTATTCATCTATGTATCTAGCATTTATATATAAACTAAGTTATGTATATTTGTCTCTATGCTCTATTTACACACGCAGACAGACAGACAGACAGACAGACACACACACACACACACACATACACACACACACACATATATATATATATATGAAAAAGTAAGGTAGATAAAGAGATAAGTGAATTCGACCTTCAATGGGTAACCAACGCTCGAGATCTTGCGTCAGACTAAGCAAAGTTTTGTAAGCACTTATAACTTCTATGAACTAACTTCCACCATCGGGAAGTTTTGTGAGTGAAAATAAATAAGACACGATAAATCAATTCCCGGGAAGATAGCGAAGGCATGAATCGATCTCCCCACTCTCAGCTACGGGTAAAATATTGCAGGTTGAAGTGAGTGATGTCACCAAGGGTGGTTGTCGATTCAGAGTCTATATCACGTATTGTAAGCCGGAGCCAAGACAGAGAAAATGTTGAAGCTAGGCAGAGATGACTAGAACCGTTGCCAGCCCAAGGGCACAGGCTGAAGTAATCATAATTACTTCAAAACCGGGAAGCCCCTGTGGTAATTTGGCAAACATAGTTGTAAACAGAATAGAAATAAATGAATTCGAGATGTAATCTAAAAATAAAATTCATGCGGTGTTTTTGACGAACAAGGAAAAATCATTTGAAAAAAAAAATGTTTTTGAAAATGAAGCATTCTTGTAACTATTATTTCATAACAACTCTTACTCCGTGTTATTATTGTTGCTTTTTGAATGAGGCATTTTTACGATTAAAAAACACCGTTATTCGTTATACTTCCTACGAAGTAAAGCAAAAAAAAGGTCATGTGCGACAATCACATCGAAAATAAAGACTCAACAATCAAAATCGAAGACGCAAAACAGGAGAAAGTAGACCTCTACATCTACGTAGGACAACGAATCTCCACAAAATCCTCAAAAGAAGACGAAATCAAGCGGAGAATCACTCTGTAGTGGCAAGTTTTTGACTTAGAAAGCTCAATCAAAAAAAATTCCATTACTCCTAAAATATCCAAAATACACCACCAAATGCGTGCTCCTGATAGTCATCTATGGAGCTGGAACAAGGAACCTAACCAAAAGACTGATCCTCAAAATAAGAAGCATGCAACGCGCATATGAAAGAATCATGTTCAACGTCACATGGAGAGATCACAAGACAGCTCAATATATTAGAGGAAAAATAGGAGTCCGAGACATCAAACAATCCATTAGAAAACTAAAACGGCGATGGGCTGGTCATATTGGAAGAATGTTACAACTCAAAATATGGATCCTCAGAGATCACATGCAAAACCAAGGCCGGTAGAATACAAGATAGAAAAACGAACTAGACAAGTTTTAAAAGTATTTGCTCTGCAACGCCCATGATAGAGGAGTGTGGCGAATCCTGAGGTAGGTCTATGTCTGACGACAGACGATAAAAGTCTGATGATGATAATGATGAAAACAAAGACGGCGCTGAGAATCGGTGAGAAAGAGAGTAGCAGATATCTACAGATTTAGGCACCGCTTATTCGTCGATGTCTTCGTAGCCGAATCGGTTGAGGCATCGTCCATGAAAGACTGGTCCCCGAGGTATGGGATTAATAATCAAGTCTCATCGGAAACTACTGCTTCACTACCGATTTCGTGTTGTTTTTCTAGCGGTCGAAGTGTGTATCGACCCAGTGTTGTAATAAAATGCAAGAATAATCAGATGGAGTAAAATCCACCATAAAGTATTTGTTATGATGTAGAATGTAGTAATGAAAAACTGCAGTAATTTCTCATGCCTGATTAAGGAGGATCTTCTTTCTTCTAATTCATATACTTTTGAATTTTTATGGAAAGAATACCCAGACAACTACCTCTACACACGTGCGTAAACACAGACACATACATACACACGTGGGCACATACACTCACACACTGACACACATACAAACAAAATTAAAAATCCATCTCTTGAAAGAAAAAGAGAAAAAAAATGAATAGATAAAAAAATAAACTAAAAATAGTTCTTCAAATCTGTGTCCTATATTACTCCCAAAATATAACTCTAAATCTGAGGTTACAAAGATACCTTCCGCTAAAGACGTTCTAATTTCTACCTAATGGATATCCGTTAGCCACTGAGAGAGAGGAAATCAGATGGTACACGTGATGCTGCGCGGAGGCTGTTTTGGGAGGAAGGTGATATCTGACGTCATTGGTTTTCCCAGTGACGTCATCAGAAACGCACGCAGTATATTTCCTGCAGCAACATTGAAATAAAAAAAATTAATAGAATATAAAAAGAACTCACAAAAGTACGCGAGTTGCTTTTAAAGAAGCCGTTGCACATTTCCCCCATACACCAATCAGGAAAACACACACACTTGACAGCTAATGCATTTTACTTTGTTTTTAACGTGAAAAAGCAATGTCTGCATTTGTTTGTCCTTTTTCTCTCTTTCTTCTCATGCGTAATAAAAATTGTCACCTTATTAGAATGTCAGTGTCTTTTGGTTTCTGGGTAATCGATTGGGCTATTGTAGGCATATTATTAGTCATAGTGGAAGTTATATTACTAATCGAAATTCGATATCTTCCCACCAGTACAGAGTGTAGATCTCTAATATGGTACGTATGGCCCACCAACTGCTATGGCCTGACACCTTTCGAATCTGCCAACATTACTTTTTGATTTCTGCAATTACAATTATTTTAATTCGGTTTCAAACAAGGGTTTAAACCGTAATTTAGCAATTTATTATTCGTCTTGTCAAACTGAATGTGTAACGATCGAACCGTTTTTCAAATTCATATCAAGGACTCTAACCTATCGGTGTTCATTTTAGCAGAAAATCAGACTTTTATTTATTACTTTTTTTCTGAAACTCGAAAATTATTTTTGAAACAACCAATTAAAGAACGTAAGGAAACGCAATTTATTTTTCTATCTATTACAGTATGATTAAAATTATATCTATCAAAATATTGGAAAGGAATTGATTTATTTTTGACACTATTTGAAAAGTATCTAAAATTCGATGAAATGCTGAAATTTATTAAATACTATCATGGGTAAAAAACTTCTGTTTTCCTGCATTCTCTATAGTACGGCAATATCTGAGTTCCAAGGTTGACGGATCAAAGAGATTCAACTGAATAAGTAGTTGCAGTAGAAGAAACTAAATATTATTGATATCACCCTTACAAGTGTCATTATTGTCATTATTTTAATCATCAGTCTCGTTGTTTTTCTGTTCTTCTCCTTATAACCATTTCCAACTTCATGATTATTCTTGGTGTAAACAATAGGTGGGTTATCTGCTGATCGCCTTTGGTGATTGAGTGATAGCAAGTCTTCTCAATGCTCCAGCAATTCCTTCTCAATTCTTCATAAGTATCATTACGCTTTTTTTCATTTTTTTCATATGTACGTTGAAGAGATACTACTGCTGTGAAAGCAAATATTATTGGTGTGAAATACTGCAGGCAGATCAGGTGGCTTTCACTGGAGAGCAAGTGAGAGTAAGTTACTCCAATACTCCCAGTATTATAACTGATTTAGTAATGTTGTCGTCTGAGTGGTTTCGGTTTTCCCATGGATTTCCATTCTATTTACAAGCCTTTTTGGGACTGTTCAAAGCTCTCCGATAATGATGAACACAAGGAAGTATTCAGATTTTCGAGATCGTTCTAAATGCTCCAATAACGATTGGCCCAACTGATTCTTACCCAGCGTTTCTCTCTCTCTTTCGCAGAAAAGAAAAAATATATATAGTGTGATATACTTTTGCTGCAATTAACGTCAAGAAAACTATTTCATATTTGGACTTCAAGATATCTAATACATGAATTACGGTATCCTAATTTTATTTATCACTACGAAAATTTCAAGTACAACACGAAACTTTGTCATTCGGATCTCTTAATTGATCGTATGTTGTTTACATTCACTTTGCACCGAAGTCCGCCTTTAGCTCTCTAAGGCATTTAGGAGAATGTCTCACAAACAAAAGAGACGCACATAGATCTGCCATGCCCGGTTAGAGGAGGAAGTCTGAGTCAGGGGATAGAATCTCTACCTTGTAAAACGTAGCTACTGTCCAAACTGTACCAGATTGGTTGTGATTCTTTGTTCGACGAATAGTCTACAAGAATGAACGCAATAAACCCCCGAGAAAGGTCAAAGAAAGCAATGGACAAAGGCCATTAGTCGGGAAAACAAAAACGAGGATAAAAAATTAATGATTCAATGGCAATACTTAATCTCAGAACAATACACCAAATCAGATGATACGAAGAAGAGCGGAAGATAGGCCGGTCGAATTGCAATGATCAACCAATGAGAAGATTATAGTCCGGACGATTCATCGAATAACGATTTTGTTCTCACCGGTGAAGAAAGCCCCTTTCCTCAGCATAAAGACCGTTTTTATCTCAATACATCTCAACTGATGTTCAGTTATTTTTATAGATTGCCCTCAAAGGAATAAACTCACTCACCTTGGCTTGTAAGTGGGGTACAAAGTTGCCAATGATATTTTTCTTAGATAACGTTCGGCAAAGTGTCCCACAAGCCAAAAGACTCCGGGAACTGAACCCTATACTTAGAGCTACAAAATACAACGCTCTAACGAATTCGCAATTAATAGAAATTCATACTGCATTAAATGCATTGCAACTGATGGTGTTTTTTTTTTCATTTCAGTTTCCGTTGCTATTCTTTAGTCTGCCGTTGCTATGTTTTTCCTCTAATTGATTATTCCTCTTCTGTCTCTATTGTCTACTACAAGCCTCGTTATGGTTTGTTGCTGTTGTCAAGCAACATTTGACTTAACGCAGATCCAACAACCGTAAAGCAGTCAGATCTCTTCTCTTGAACTTCGGGTTAGCACACTGGGCATTAGCAGTGAATAGTTTATGATGGCTAACTTGTTTCAAAACGACATTAACACGTCCGCTTGGTGGGCATCCAAGTGTACATAAGTGCAGGTAGACTACACTTTTCCAAAGTTCGCTTTACACCATTCGTTCGCTTTTAGGGGAGTGGTTGGAAGGTGAAAATAGGGCTCAGCGAGCCGTCATAGAAGCAGAGCAAGCTTTTGTTTCCTTTCTCCTGCATCAGAGTCCCCTATATCTGCCACCAACGATTGTAATGCCATTTTTGGGATCCGGGAATGCTCAGCATATATATTTGCGAGTTATCTATACGTGTGACTGGGATTTTCTCAAAAACTATAAAACTTGAACCCTTGTAACCATATATATTGTGAATTGGCATCATCTAGGGAAGGTTTTTATATTTTTGTTAGGACCTATACACACATGAAAGGGGTTAAAAATGTTTTTTTACAAAGAATGGTAACTCTGTCCTACCGAAAACACAGAGTCTGAGAAGGAGAAAATGTCGGCTTTGACTGATGCCTTTCACTTGCAATTAGAATAAAAGTATTCAAATAGACTATGTATGCCCATCTTCTCTTCCCAAACGGTCTATTGTTGGTACAGATATTGAATCCAGGTAAAATCTGAACTTCGTCAACGTGAAAAATGAAGAATAGATTTGAAATTTCAAGATGATAATGTGGGGACAACGTCTGTTAATGATAACGACGATAAATTTATTAAAAATACGATTGAGAAAGTTGGTGGGTATGTTCATCTCCTCTTCCGAAACAGTGCCTTACATATAACTCAGACACAGAGACGAGTATCCGCGCAGATGAAATCAGACTTACTAGTCTACTTGTATCATCATCTCCAAAATCCCCTTTCTCTATCCATTTCCACACTTTTTGTATTTTCATTTCTGCCAGTTTGAAAATGTTTTTTTTTCTGAAAGCAAAACATGTCACGAGAGGATTATTTAAGAAAAAATGGTTTCCACGTTGTCTCTCCTCATCATAATGTCGGATAATCCTATCCAATTGATCACTATATATATATATATATATATATATATATATATATATATATATGAATTGCGATATGTTAGATAGAAATTTATTAAAGATGATCTTCTGTTATTACACGGTTCATGTATCATTTGTCCTAAGCAACGTAAATAGAATCATTCTGTCGGATCCATTTCTTAAAATACACACACATACGCAGAAATACACACACATGCATATATATATATATGTATATATATATGAGGTATGTGTTCGTCTATTACTCTATAAAAGTTTCTTGAATATGGTTTTAATACAATTAAATTGGACATGCCAACTCAATTGGGGGTGGTTTTAAAATGAAAAAATGTAATGAGGAAAACAAACTTCTGTGAGTTTTAGTGATGTGCTTTTATTTACGATATAACCATAACGCCAAATTACTTTTCATATACATATTTTATCTTATATGTTTATACATAAATTCTGTGATGAGACCAGTGACTGGAAACTACCCACCTTAAAAGGTCATGGGAGAATGGATACTTTTCTTTTCTGGAAAGCGTCGAAAGTGATGGTATATTTTTTCCTCTTTTAATTTCTTCTCACATCTATCTATCTATCTATCTATCAATCTATCTATCAATCTATCTATCTATCTATCTATCTATCTATAATAATAATAATAATAATAATAATAATAATAATAATAATAATAATAATAATAATAATAATAATACAACATATATATATATAAATGTATATATATTTGTATGAAAAGTGTTTGAGTGTTACTCATGCTATAAAAAAAAGAACTAAACATCGGGGTTGAAAAACTGAAGGGATACTTTTCCTCCCGTTAAGGGTCAGTATGAATGGAAGATCCCCCAATAAAGTGTCAAAAGTGAAAGGAGAGTGTGTTCCCGTTTCTCAGATGTTAAAATGGAAAGGTAACCCTTATTTTCCCCTTGGAGTGGTCAGAGGTGAAGGGAAAGCTTTTTCTTACATGCCTGAAAATTTTAGCATTTTCTATTCCACCTGAAATATTTTTCCAGCATGAACAGGTCCTCTCTCTCTCTCTCTCTCTCTCTCTCTCTCTCTCTATCTATCTATCTATCTATCTATCTATCTATCTATCTCTTTCGCTTTCTTTCTCCCTCCTTATAAATATATATATATATATATATATATATATATATATATATATATATATATATATAATATATTTATAAGGAGGGAGAAAGAAAGCGAAAGATATATATAAATATATATATATATATATATATATATATATATTTATAAGGAGGGAGAAAGAAAGCGAAAGATATATATATATATATATATATATATATATATATATATATATATATATATATATATATATATATATATATATATATATATATATATATACCTTCATATTTCATATGTTTATGTTTAAATTTTCAAGTATCATAAATTGATTGGAGCACCCCTTCAAGGAGCAAAAGTGAGCGAGACTTTTCCATTTTAAAGTATCGGAAAATATCACTCCTTCAAAAGGTCAGAAATGATAAGAGTAGTAATTGGAGAGTGCCCCCGCTTTAGGGAGCCGAAAGTGAAGGGACCCCCTCCCCATTCAATGGGTCAGAAGTGAAGCGAAACTTTTTTCCCCCGTAAAGAATCAAAGGCGAAATCAGAGGTATAATCGATGGACATGTCGTTATGGAGCTATTTTAAAACGTTCTTGATGCTCAAGTACAGGCTCCCCATATGTTTTATAAATATTTGTTCACGTACTGCATATCTACTGATATCATACAATGAATACTCTCAGTAATTGTTAAAGGGGTTGGGCTAAACGAACAAAGCCTCCTGGATCACCAAATCTCTTGCTGCACCCCTGAGTGGAAGGAAAATAGTAAATGTGTCTGAAAGCTCTAGTCCTTTTTTTACACCATAAATATTTTATCCGGTGTTGACAGGTACTTATGTGTGTGTCTGTGTGTGCTTGTGTGTACTTGTGTGTGTGCAAGTCTCCCTTGCTTCCCGAAAGTAAAAAGCTCCAATATCATCATCATCATCATCATCATCAGTCTTTCAACGTCCGTCGTTTAACATAGACCTTCCCCAAGATTCGCCACATTTCTCTATCGTGGGCGTCGCGGAAGCACAGAAACAATCTTTACCATTAATTTATAAGGGAATTTTTTTTCTAGCTTTGCCAGAGCCCCCCTCCCCTCCACGGCCTTAAATATTTATGTTGTCATGTTCGGCTGATTCACCGGAGATGGGTGTGTTGGCAGGGACAGGACACTTGGGTGTTAGAGAGGGAGGAAGAGGGTATGCGCTGCCTCCATAACGACTCACATCAAGACAAAAAAAAAGAGGAAGATCCACGTATATGTATATGCAACTGGCCTGCACGCGCGCATTTTGTGTGCGTGTGTGTGTGTATGTGTGTGTGTGTGTGTGTCTTCTTACTGAATAGAGTTTGGGAGTAATAATGCAACGTAAATGGCCATTAGAAAATAATAGACGTCGTCCGACGGCCCGTTCTAATTACTACGCCCGATTGACCATAAAGCCGTTACGCTTAGTTTGTCGGATGAAAGCTTGGCGCTAATTGCCGGATGAGACGTCCCATGTTTAACGCCGGGGCGCACATTACGAGATACGTATACTCACGCCTATACAGTTTCATCGACAATTCAACTTCTTTTTCTTCTGCTCCATCTTCTTGCTATTGTTCTTCTTATTCTTCTCTTCATTGTCATTCAATTCCTCAAGCGCTCCGCCGTATAGTAATGGCTAGCAAGCTAGACTCGCAGGTATTTACTATTGTAATGTATTCAATTCTTTGTTTACGATAACTAAATCTGATCTCCTAGCCTGAATCGTATTATTTGTTTGAATTTTAAAGTTAAAATAGAAATTTAAAAGAAATTTGTTTTTTTCGTTTTCTCTCGTTTGGCTAGCATTGTCAGATCCCATTACTTTGCACAATTCTTTGTACTTTACGATTCCCATCCAGTCGTTCCTATTCTTGCACTTTTTTTAGCTAATATACTGCATTTACTCATTAAATGATTAGCAGTTTCATACATGTCTCCAGGGAGTCGACAATTACAATTCAACTTTCAGATAGTTTTATTATTATACATTTATTCTGTGCCGTTAATAAGAATTCAATCTCTCTCTTTAAGTGTCTTCTGCGCAACCACCCCTCATGATTTCACCTGCAATCATAATCGTTTATCTCTTGGAATATCCATGGTTTGTTTTTCTCTTCCTTTTTGGAGTTTTCTGGTGCCAACTTCTCGCTGTTATAATCAATATTTCATTGCTCTCCCATGCCTAGTCCAAGAGCCCTTTCATTACTTAGACAAATGCTGACAAGTGTTATTCCTCTCTTTCCTTTCATATAGAAATGTTTGTGTTCAGGTGCAAGGCCCTTATCCATAGATGAGGAATTATCATTATCATACATTGAATTATTCGGACTGTCATCCTAATCTCGGTTGTTATAGTCACAACGCTTTGGACGCTGTACTCTCCGGTCATCTTCTGTCATATTCAGTAACATTCTTGAAATATCAAACTCTTTATCCAATCCAAATAGTATGTTCTCATTCTGCAGACAATTCTTAAGGATATATCGTATTACTTGATTCTTCAGTTTCTTTTCTTCCCTTGTTAATTTGTCCTTGTGATGCTACTTCTACTCATTCGACTAAAGCAGAGATTCCACAGCCTGACGAAAGGATTGAACTCATGACCAGCAGGTCAACTGTAACGCTTCACAAGCGCTAGTAGGCTAGTGAAGCCTTTGACATAATATGGTTATTTCCCAAACAATCGTCACCGAATACAACCAAAGATGAGGCCATAGCCATTGAATTAGGGTGCCTCTAAAATGCTATCGCTTAAAGAATGCAAAAAAAAAGAAAAAAAAGAAGGAATATATGGGATTAGCAACTGAATAATGACAGTGTGGGGATATAATGATAATAAAAATTGTTTAATCTCTTTGATACCCCTAAGAAGCCAAAACAGTACACTGTAGCCAAAAATATTGAATGAAGATCCCCCTAAAATGTGCTCACTTAAAGAACTAAAACAAAGAAAGAATCCAGATGATTTGCAACTAAATAATTATAATTGCGTGGTGTTTGCGTTCGTGTTAATCTCTATCTATATTATAATGACCAATTCGTCGGGGTAGATAACTATTAACTGCTAATTATAGAGTAGTCTCACTTATCTATTGGCAAATGCGTAAAAAATCTGGATTAAATTTGGTCATATCAGATTGCAGTAATTGTCTGCTAAACTGCTAATTATACATTAGTCTCCCTTATTTATTGGCAAATGCTTAAAATCCAGGATCATTTTGGTCATACCAGATTGCAGTAATTGTCTCCTACAGGATGAAAAAATGGATCACAGGCTTCTCTAGTTATATATATATATATATATATATATATATATATATATATATATATATATATATATATTAGTCAACCCAATCTTATTCACTGAAGTTGCACAGTACTCATTACAGTATTTTCCAATGTGACATATAGTTTCATCGCTTGTGTTCAATCGTGATGCAAGTATCTGACACATATGGAGCGAATTAGATCCTCCGTTCGTCATTATCATTGTTCAAAGCCACCCACCAAGAAGTGCATTAGTGTGAACTCAGGCAATCCACTCTCCCATAATTATCTATTCAGCCGATAGTAAAACAGCTGCTATGACTGTTATCAGATATAGGTAACTGATAACTTTAATTCCAGGATCGCAAACGAATTCATTTGATTTTTTTAGAATTTTAATTATTCAAATTGTAATCGAAATACGCTCTTTGAAATGTTCAATTGGCATTAATTGAAACATTTGGAGTGATTTGGTGGATGGGGTATGGGCGGTTACGATAAGAGCCGAGATAGGTTCTGATTTTTACCTGGACAAGACTGGACTGACATCTTTCTCTTTACCTTCCTCTGTCACACGGCTCGTTTGGGAAGACTCCTGCAATCCTCAAATACATTTTATTTTACGTGATGATCGCCATCATCATCACCATCAGCATCGTTTCTTAATGATTTATCATAATTATAATTGCATTTATCATCCGCTTTCGGTAAGTTTGCTTTACACTACATTTTCGCTTAACGTCACGTGTTCACTTTTACGAAAAAAAAGGGAAAAGCAAAAAGATCGTCAATCATGACTTTTGCATTATGGAGCCAATGTGCACACTTTCCCGTTCTGTCTCCTATATTTCTATGCCATCCACAATCCTAATCTTTGGCAAATCAGCTTAAGATATCATCACCATTTTCGGTGTCTAGAAACACTCAAAACCTTCTGCTTATGGAATATTGGTAATTGCTTCTTTGCTTTACATCATTTCGGTTTACAATAGGTTTATATGAACGCTCTACTTTTGAATTCAGGGGGAAACTTGTATTGCTATCTTTTTATTACTTCAAGACAATGCTTTTTATTTTTTTTGCTATTGATAATTCTGTAATTTCCCCCATTGTACACAACTCTCTTTCAGTTCCTCGCTGACCTCAGACATCTGATAGGATGCAGTTTCCCTATCCTTCTCCGGATCCCAAAATGATCCAAGGTTCAAACAAATAAAATGAAAATCGGATCAGGTTAGTCATTCATTAGAGACCATTGTCGTTTGGCAGCATGTCATGTTGAGGGGGGGATCAATTAGAAAATTGAAAAAAGGGGGATCAATTGAGAAATTGGAAAAGAATGTGCTTTCAATGAATAAGTATTTTTTCTCGCAATTTTGTTGGGCAGTGATCATCAAAAAAGTTTGAACTTGAAAAAATAATCATCAACGCTGCTGGACAGCAAACTAAGAGATCGATTTAGCATAAAATCACATCGCAAATTGAACTTCCCACTAAAAATCTATTTAAAGGGACTACAAAAAACATTTTGTAGAAATAATGAGTAAGTGTTTAAATTTTCAGCCTTCTAGCTCCATTCTAGTGCTGCCTGTGCTCAGGATACATACATAGCGAGCCAGGCAGGCCCTCTCAGGCGAAGTTCTGTTGCTTTCCCTCATCTGATTCCCTTTTTGTCTCTGTGCTTCTCAGGAACTAGTCTTTTCATTATTCAACGTAGTGCTTTTGACGAATTCATATTTAGTTTACGCTCTGGACGACATGTTCTTTTTGGTTCAACTGGCCGGCCCCAAGCCCGGCTAAAGAAAGAGGGTTGCCTATGGTGCTATCAACTCCTACCTTTAAACCTATATGCTATTGAAACAGCTGCAGCAGCATATCAACGATCGTCCTGGAACATAAGATCCCTGTTTAAGAGCGGGAAACCAGCTTGTGATGGACTTGAATTGGCAAGCGAAGAGGAGAGTTGAGAAAACGGACCTCAAAGAGATCAGTCGTGAATTAAGCAACCAATCAACAATGGCCTAAAAACCAGGACGAAAAAGGCACGATCAAGACGATACTGTGATATGTAAGGACGATAAAAGGACTACTGGAGAAGCCTGATGTAACTCAGTCTTCAGCGACAACCATCGAGCCATTGGTGTGAAAAAGCATATAATAATAATAATAATAATAATAATAATAATAATAATAATAATAATAATAATAATAATGATAATGATAATAAAAATGCACAAGGCCTAACATCCCAGACATGATATAAATACTTTATTTTAAAGAGGAAAGAAGGTGATAGAAAACTCATGAATACATGAGTCTGCGTTCAAAAGGCCAAAACAGGATTATAAAAGTATGTGCACGCGAATAGAGATGATATTATAAAGAGAGCTCGAAGCAGTGCAACGAATAACAACGAACAAATAGCAAACGAATGAGCAGCACAACAAATAAGGAAAAACTGTACGGAGAATTCAACAGGTAGATACAGAATGTCGTAGACAACAGATGCTGCCCATGTGGCGAAAGAAATGAGACAGTAAACCACATAACCAATGAATGCAGTAAACTAGCTCAGAAGAAGTACAAAATCAGTCACGATAGGGTAGCAACAGTGACCCACAGGGAACTCAGCAAACAAATGGGATTCAAACATGCAGACTAGGGATATCAGCACAAACCAGAGAGAGACCTGAGAAATGGAAGCCATAAATTACTCTGACATCCAAACCGACCACCACATCCAAGCGAGAAGACCGGACCCGGTAATTGCGGACAAGAAATAGAAAACCTGCAGATCACTGAGTAAATAGAAAAGAGGGTGAAAAACAAGGAAAATATCAAGACCTGACAAGGGAAGTGAAGAAGATGCGGAACATGAAAGTTAGGGTGATTCTAGTAATAGTAGGTGCACTCAGAACCATACCTAAAGACCCTGACAGTGAGGTTGGTGGAACTGGGGATGAGGGGAAGGATTGAGACTATACAGACCACAGCGTTACTGGGAACTGCACGAATCCTGAGGGGAGAGCTGGAAATACGAGACCTACGACCTCTAGCTGTTACCAATAGCCTAACAGCCAAGAAAAAGACAGGATGAAGGTGGCTCAAACCACAGCGCTGCAGTGACAGACGAGGACGATATGAGGGGTGGGGGATGGAGACCTGAGGAGATTTACTATCACTCAGCCTACAGCGATAACCACTAGACAACTAGAGGACTCGAGAATTGCAGAGTTGCTGTCACTCAGTCCCCACTTGTGACCACCAAGCAACTGGTGTGAAAATGCAAATGCAAATGCAAATGCAAATAATAATAATAGTAATAATAATGAAAACTAACTCAGACTAAACTCTTATATGTATATTGTCTCAATAATGATAATAATAATAATAATAATAATAATAATAATGATAATAATAATAATTTTAATAACTTTAATAATTTTAATTATAATTATAAGTGGTAGTTGTAACATTCGGACCGCAGGCCCCTCCCCTGAATGAGCCCTGTGATGATTTTCAAAGGTTCAAAAGATATTTTACTTTAGGCTTTAAGAATGATTATTCTTGATATTTTGATGATTTTCGAAGGTTCAAAAGATATTTTACTTTAGGCTTTAAGAATGATTATTCTTGATATTTTGATGATTTTCGAAGGTTCAAAAGATATTTTACTTTAGGCTTTAAGAATGATTATTCTTGATATTTTGATGATTTTCGAAGGTTCAAAAGATATTTTTCTTTAGGCTTTAAGAATGATTATCCTTGATATTTTGATGATTTTCGAAGGTTCAAAAGATATTTTACTTTAGGCTTTAAGAATGATTATTCTTGATATTTTGATGATTTTCGAAGGTTCAAAAGATATTTTACTTTAGGCTTTAAGAATGATTATTCTTGATATTTTGATGATTTTCGAAGGTTCAAAAGATATTTTACTTTAGGCTTTAAGAATGATTATTCTTGATATTTTGATGATTTTCGAAGGTTCAAAAGATATTTTACTTTAGGCTTTAAGAATGATTATCCTTGATATTTTGATGATTTTCGAAGGTTCAAAAGATATTTTACTTTAGGCTTTAAGAATGATTATTCTTGATATTTTGATGATTTTCGAAGGTTCAAAAGATATTTTTCTTTAGGCTTTAAGAATGATTATTCTTGATATTTTGATGATTTTCGAAGGTTCAAAAGATATTTTACTTTAGGCTTTAAGAATGATTATTCTTGATATTTTGATGATTTTCGAAGGTTCAAAAGATATTTTTCTTTAGGCTTTAAGAATGATTATTCTTGATATTTTGATGATTTTCGAAGGTTCAAAAGATATTTTACTTTAGGCTTTAAGAATGATTATTCTTGATATTTTGATGATTTTCGAAGGTTCAAAAGATATTTTACTTTAGGCTTTAAGAATGATTATCCTTGATATTTTGATGATTTTCGAAGGTTCAAAAGATATTTTACTTTAGGCTTTAAGAATGATTATTCTTGACATATTGATATTTCTACTTCTGAGATGGTTTTCTTTGCGATTCCGATAAGTTTTCACTTCGATGAATTGCCCACTGCCAAATTCTGCCTAATGAAAAAGACAAAAAAAAAAAAAAAAAGTTGAGAGAGTGGTCTGTTGTTTCTTGGAGCTGCACGTGGGTAAGTGGAATTAAATTTATAATTTATAGTTTAAAATTAATAATTCTCCACCCCCCCACCGAGATAAGAGGTGTCTTATGGGAAAGTAATGCCTAGCTACCCCCCTCCCCCCCGAGTATGAATGAATGGAGTCTGTCCACCACTGACCGTTAGGACCCCTCAGTAGATATAGGCTGGCAGGGGGAAATCCACCGTGGGAGAAGAACACAGATTGCGAGACAGAGGGTAGAAGCAGCATTTTAAATTTTTTGGCAAAGAGGTAAATTTCTTTTTTTGAATGATTTCTGGTGATTGACTTTGAAAACTAACTCAGACTAAACTCTTATATGTATATTGTCTCAATAATGATAATAATAATAATAATAATAATAATAATAATGATAATAATAATAATTTTAATAACTTTAATAATTTTAATTATAATTATAAGTGGTAGTTGTAACATTCGGACCGCAGGCCCCTCCCCTGAATGAGCCCTGTGATGATTTTCGAAGGTTCAAAAGATATTTTACTTTAGGCTTTAAGAATGATTATTCTTGATATTTTGATGATTTTCGAAGGTTCAAAAGATATTTTACTTTAGGCTTTAAGAATGATTATTCTTGATATTTTGATGATTTTCGAAGGTTCAAAAGATATTTTACTTTAGGCTTTAAGAATGATTATTCTTGATATTTTGATGATTTTCGAAGGTTCAAAAGATATTTTTCTTTAGGCTTTAAGAATGATTATCCTTGATATTTTGATGATTTTCGAAGGTTCAAAAGATATTTTACTTTAGGCTTTAAGAATGATTATTCTTGACATATTGATATTTCTACTTCTGAGATGGTTTTCTTTGCGATTCCGATAAGTTTTCACTTCGATGAATTGCCCACTGCCAAATTCTGCCTAATGAAAAAGACAAAAAAAAAAAAAAAAGTTGAGAGAGTGGTCTGTTGTTTCTTGGAGCTGCACGTGGGTAAGTGGAATTAAATTTATAATTTATAGTTTGAAATTAATAATTCTCCACCCCCCCACCGAGATAAGAGGTGTCTTATGGGAAAGTAATGCCTAGCTACCCCCCTCCCCCCCGAGTATGAATGAATGGAGTCTGTCCACCACTGACCGTTAGGACCCCTCAGTAGATATAGGCTGGCAGGGGGAAATCCACCGTGGGAGAAGAACACAGATTGCGAGACTTATACTAAGTCAAGACTTAGAAGATTTAAGGGAGACGTATGATCTCCAAGGTTGTTAATTTTATCCAGACGAAGCTTAGTGCTAATTTTTAGGCCTGAATTTCAGAGGGGATTGTCATACCACCAAATAGATATATCTGTGCAGCAGAATGGCCTATCCACGTAAGGTCGTACCATGGGTTATAAGAACTGGTGGAACTCTGAGAATGCCACTGAGCTCATTGCCCTCAACGAACCCACCAAGGTCTGGTGCTACCTTAAAAGAACCAAAAAGAGCTGGTGGGGCTCTTCGGTTATTTCTGAACCACATCGGTCTTAACCAACCCACCAAGGTCTGGCGCTACCTCAAAGAACCAAAAACCCCTATCATGACAGTACAACCAAACCATTTTACCGCAAAAAACGGGGCACAAATTCAAGATTTGTGTGTCGTAACCGGCAGGTGTTCCCTTGTTAGCCACCAGGAGGGACCCGGTCGTCATCCTGTGACTGCTGGCCAAAACTCCGGCTCGTGTACCCTTAATGGCCTTCAGGAGGGACACAGTCGTCACATAGCTACTGTTGGCCAAGACTCATATACCACTAACGACACCCAGGGAAGGTGCGGTCCTCACGGAGTGACTGCTATAAAAAACAAGAGGAAGAGATGGACAAGGGAGGAGAATAGACTAGTTATGTACTGTTACTTTAAAAGCAAGCCTTCAGTGCGATCTTATAGGGAGCGTATGCTCCGAATATGGAGGGAAAAATCTGATGTGGAAATATCAAACCAACGCCTTGCTGACCAAGCAAAGCAAATTCAAAAGAAGAAATGGCTGTCTGAGACTGAACTACTAGAGATTCGCATTAATGTAGAGAGAGGTTCAGGTGACACATCTGAAGAATGCCCCCCCAGCACAATTAGTACCAATAACAAAACTAGAATAATTCCCCATGAGACCCCCACAGTAAGGTATGTATCAGAGGGTGATGACGAGGCACCTACGGTAGAAGAGAACACCAAAATACAAGCTTTGAAAGAGATCATGCTAGGAGAGAAAACAACACTCCCCTCCCTAAGAGACAAAGACAGAAAGAAAGTCGGAGAAGTGACCGAGCAGGTCAACTGCCTCTTACAGCACATAGAAACAAACACCCTCCTAGAACTCAACAACCTAATTTATGCAGAGGCGAAAATGGTAGCACAAAGCTTTACAACACAAGATAGGGACCCGAGCAATAATAGGGAAGGGAAACCCAACTGGGAGAGAAGGTTACAAAGGCAGATCTCCCAACTACAGAGAGATGAAGTACTGCTTAGAAATACACCACACACAGACAGACCACGAGTAAGACTTTATAACAAATACAAGGTAACGCAAAAAGGCATCGCAACTGTAGTCGAAGAGTTACACCAAAAAAGACTAGCCAAAGAGGCAAGACTAAAAAGATACAGACTAAGAACGGCCCAATACACACAAAACCGCACATTCCAAAACAATGAGAAAAAGTTTTACCGAGATTTAAATGGGGAAAGAAGGCAGGACATGAAACCAGATGCCACAGAGGCCAAGAACTATTGGAATAGCATATGGGGGCACCCAAAAAGACATAACGTAACACCGCAATGGTTAGGAAACATGAGAAAAGAACTAGAAGATATAGACAAGGGAGAACCAATAGTACTGAATGAAACCACATTGAAACATACTCTTAGGAAAGTAGCCAACTGGAAAGCACCGGGTCCCGACGGGATCCATGGGTATTGGTTCAAAAAATTTACCACGTTACACGGCAGACTCACTCACCTACTCCAAAATTGTCTGAATGAAGGCAAAGCACCAGAATGGATGACTAAAGGCAGAACCACCCTCATCCAAAAAGACCCGGGAAAGGGGAACATAGCAAGCAACTATAGACCAATCACTTGCCTACCACTTATGTGGAAAATCCTGACCGGGCAAATAGCAGAGAGAATATACATGTCAATGGATAGAAGGGGGCTACTACCAGAAGAACAGAAAGGGTGTAGGATAGGAACCAAAGGGGCAAACGATTTACTCTACATAGACCAGATGATCTTAAAAGAAGTAAGGAAAAGGAGAAAGAATATCGCAATGGGATGGATAGATTACAAAAAGGCATACGATATGATTCCACATAGCTGGATACTCAAATGCCTTAGAATGTTCAAAATTAGCGAACCGGTGGTTAAATTCATTGGTAATTCAATGAAAGACTGGAAAGTAGATTTGACAGCCGCAGGGGACAAACTAGCTGAGGTAGGGATAAAAAGGGGGATCTTCCAAGGAGACTCGTTGTCCCCACTATTATTTGTTCTAACAATGATACCGCTTAACAGAATCCTGAAAAACAGCAAAGGATACCACTTCTCTAAAACAAAAGGAAAAGTCAACCACTTAATGTACATGGACGATATTAAATTGTTTGCGAAAAACAGGGGAGAGCTTGAGACTCTGTTCAACGAAGTAAGGGAATATAGTGAAGACATAGGAATGGAGTTTGGGATAGAAAAATGCGCAATCATGGTGATGCACAAAGGAAGGCTTTCAATGACTGAGGGAATTGAACTTCCGGACAACAACAAGATTAGGGCATTGACTGCACAAGACCGATACAAGTACCTAGGTGTCCTTGAATGTGACACGATAAAACGGGAAGAGATGAAAGAGAAGATTAAGAGGGAATACCTTAGAAGGATAAGGAAAATATTAGAAACCAAATTAAATAGCAGAAATCTAATAAAAGGAATGAACACCTGGGCTGTGTCAGTAGTTAGGTATACAGGACCATTCCTAGGATGGACAAAGGAAGAGCTCCAATCAATGGATAGGCGAACAAGGAAACTTATGACGATGCATAAAGCATTACACCCTAGGGATGATACAGATAGACTATACGTGAAGAGAAAAGAAGGTGGTAGGGGGCTCATCAGCATAGAAGATTGTGTCCAGAGAGCTAAAGTAGTCCTAGATAGATATGTGCAAACAAATAGTGAAGAAATCATAAAGAGCGCGAGGGATAGTGCAACAAACAAAGTAGAAAGCAATGGAACGGTACAGCAAACTAGAAAAGAAAAGTGGGAAGGGAAAAAATTGTACGGCGAGTTTAAAAGACAGATAAAAGATATAGCAGACGAGAAATCATGGACGTGGTTACGAAAGGGAAACCTTAAGAGAGAAACAGAATCGCTCATCATGGCAGCCCAAAACAAAAGCATAAGGACAAACTACATAAAAGCAAAAATCGACAGAACTCAGACAAACAGCAAATGCCGCATGTGCGGTGAAAGAGATGAGACAGTAAACCACATAACTAGTGAATGTAGTCAACTCGCCCAGAAGGAGTATAAGCATAGACACGATAGAGTAGCAACGATGATACACTGGGAACTAAGTAAACAAATGGGATTCAACCATGGGGAAAAGTGGTATCAGCACAAGCCAGAGGCAGTTTTGGAGAATGACAACCACAAACTACTGTGGGACTTTGACATCCAAACTGACCACCTCATCCAGGCAAGAAGGCCGGACTTAGTAATAGTAGACAAAAAAAGGAGGGCCTGCCAAATAATAGACGTTGCTGTGCCTGCAGACCATAGAGTAAAAAAGAAGGAGGGTGAAAAAAGGGAAAAATACCAGGACCTAGCAAGGGAGTTGAAGAAAATGTGGAACATGAAAACCAGGGTAGTACCGGTCATAGTGGGAGCACTAGGAACTGTCCCCAAAACGCTGAGGGAGAGACTGGAGGAGATCGGGATTAGGGGGAGGATAGAGACCGTACAGACCACAGCACTACTTGGAACTGCACGGGTACTGAGGAAGGTGCTAGAGATATAAGTACTGCAACGAATCGTAGCTCTGTCATGATATGCGAAAGAGAGAGGAGACGTTAGCTGAAGACCTGAGGAGACTTATTGTCACTCAGCCTTCAGCGATAACCACTGGGCAACCGGTGTGAAACTGTAAATCGCAGAATTACTGCGACCTATGAGTACTAGGAGAGGAGGGCTGGAGACTTGAGGAGACTTGCTGTCACTCAAACTCCAGCGGTTACCACCAGGCAACTGGTGTGAGATTAATAATGATAATAATATCAATAATAATAATAATAATGGTAATAACAACTGATTTTCATATGAGTAAGCGATGCAAAACACGGGTAAGACATTCAGGCACAATTCTTATCTGGCAAGTCTTTGTTAGTGAGATTGTACTCCACTGTGTACTACATGAATGTGATGTGCTAAATTTGATCTTAGTAACACCAACTGAAGTTGTAGATATTGGAAGGGATGCAAGAATCCTGGAGAGACTTGGTGTCTCTTGGCTTTGTAAAGGGCCCCATCAGGTGAAGTTGTTGATGGGAATTCAAATAGGTATGATATTAATATTATTCGTTACAATAGAAATAATAACAAAAGAGACAATGAGACTAATACTGCAATAAATAATGATAAAATATTATCCATAGCTCAATAATAATAATAATAATAATAATAATAATAATAATAATAATAATAATAATCTAACAATGGTGTCAATGAAGCGTTAATGTAACACTTGATATTAATGACGAACCAACGCACATGCATTATAGATATACCTATCTGAATTCGCTCATGCGTTATAAATATATATATATATATATATACATGTGTGTGTGTGTGTATGTGTGTGTGTGTGCATGCGTGTGTATGTGTGTGTAATGAAAACGTGTGTACATCCTGGTTAGTATATATTTAATCATAAGCCAATCTGCAAAACTATATAAGTTTAAACATGTGCGCATATACGTACGTTTGGCTGCATTCACACGCGTCAGTACTGTTGCATGTATTATGAATACGCATTTGCATTTGTGCACTCTGGCGTGCACGGGCACCATTAACATTATACCAAAATCGTGTCATACTTCGTTTACTTTTACTTTGTCGCAGTCCTCTCTTTTTTTTGTCATTTATTTATTCGTATTTATTCTTTCTTTTTCTATTTCACCTTGTGCATAATACACATGGCGATAAACTCTGGACACAGAGTGGTTGAAACACTGCTAAATGCTCCGTTGCCGATACCCCACACCCTTTTGCACACAGGTACGACAAACAAGTTTTTTTTCTTCTCTTTCCTTTTCACCATTGTCTCTGATTGTCCAGTGATGACTTCCTTTTCATCGCCATTAAATTAAAGGTTTTCATTCAATCCATTCTCCGTCCCTACCTCGCTCTCCTCTCCCATCCCCCTACTCTTCGTAATAATAATAATAATAATAATAATAATAATAATAATAATAATAATAATAATAATAAATGATAAGAATAATTGCAATTGCTGTTGTTGCTGCTGCTGATGTTATCGTTGTTGGTGTTGCAATAGTCCCATATACAAAAACTAAACAGAGCCCCGTTGACGAAAAATATCCCGGGTCCCTCCAGTTCCAAATAATGTCCTTGCTGTCTTTATTAAAAAAGAAGTGATTTGAATAGCTTCTCGGTTACCTTACATTGTGGATTATACTAAATTGCTCGAGTGAAATAAAGGAAACAAAAAGCAGATGGACAGAATAACGTGCCTGCCTTCTGAACCTCTCCACGACACTTCGAGTGCGAGTGGACGATGGAAAAAAAAAAAAAAAACTTATTTGATCCTGATAGAATAATTAATGGATTCGTTAGTTTTAATGTAAATAGAATCAATAAAAGCAATGTATTCTTGGTGTATATTCTCTGATCTTCTACCTCAACCGAAAATCTTTATGGTCTTGGGCTCTCATTTTTGTCACATTATAAATAGTCTGTGAAGATCCATCCACCAGACTGCATCTCCTATTCTCACTTGAAAAAAGAGATATCTAAGGCCTTTTAAGATGACTGCACCAGGCATTGAGCTACTAGGGTAATATTGTCAGATCACACTATACATATAATTTGGGTGCATATTCACTATCACAGGAAAATCCTGAGATAATTTTTGGTCTCAACTTTGGCAGACATTTAGGGTTTCTAATGGGAATTGAACCAGCAAGCATTGACATGAAAATGATATTCTTACCAGCATCATACAGCAAGACAAATCTGAACTCTTGATGGCCATTTTTAGACCTTTTTAAACTTGTATTTGAAGTTGAATGATTTAAGAAATCACATGTATAGAGCATAGGATTGTGTAAGTACTTTGTTGAGAATGCACAGCATGGACAGGAAGGGTTTTAAGAGTCATTTTTGCATTTAGAGTTTTCGGCCTCTTCTGACATAATTTGATGTGCAGAATTCAATGAAATCATTTGTTTTCCTACATTTAATGTATTTTTTGAGAATGCACAGCATGGCCGGGAAGGGTGGATAATCTAGTAACCTTGGAAAGTAAGTTTCCATTGCGTTAAAAGTGTTATGGTTAAGGCAGCTGCAACCTCCTGAAAAGAAGATATTTTTTTTTATACCTGCCTATAATAAAAATAATTTTTTGTCGCATGTTGCATGGGTGGATACGCAAACGAAATATTCTCAATAGAACAAAGTCTTCTTAATCAATATCGACAGATATCGATAAAAAAAGGAATAGACTTACTTTAAAAAAAGGATTAAGGAAATGAGCAATTCGTATATTTGTCGTTTCTCTGGTGTCCTGATTCCAGCTGAATCATTTCATCAGATAAAGTTATTCACTGCTTGAGTTAATTTTAGAATTCCCAACGGGCACAGACAGTAAAATCCTTCTCGACCGAAAACACTGAATAGATAAATTATCGATAAATAAATAAAGGGTTTTATTCATATTAGTCACCAAAGCGATATCCTTGGAACCAAAACATCTCACCTCTGCTGTGACAAAAGAACATCTCAAGGTTAATCCCCTATTTTATTCACACCAAAAACAACCCCCTCTCCTCCAAACGGAGAAATACCCCCCCCCCAAATGTTCTCCAGTTCACTACCCCACTAAAATTATGTGAACAGCTACTTTTTTTTTTCGATAGTTTTCTGCATTGTTGTGTGCTTTTGAAAATGCTGGCCCAAGCTCAGCGAAATGCATCAAGCCAATCTTTAATGATAATAGAAAAAATTGAGATCTAACATAATTGTTATCAATTTTTTTTTCACTTCTGCATTGACCTAACTATACCACAATTTTGTCGGATAACCCTACATCCTGAGATACATACACATAATGCGATGATTATAAAGGAATTTGAGATGGAACTATACCTTTGATGGTAAGAGCAGAGCCGCGTTTAGGTTGTTTCTTTGATGGATACAGGATTGAGTCTGCACGACGCTCATTTTCTTCATTCATTTATATCGTCTAGGGCTGTTCGATTTGGCCCTCGGTCTGGCACTGCTACCGGATGAAATATAATTCTTATTCAAAGGTCTTAATAGTTGTCAGATCGTCTGACATGAACTGTCCATTTTACTGATATACATACACAAAAGAATTTATGTAGCAAGGTTGATTTTATGGAAAATAAAACGTCCAGTAAACGTTTAGTAATTCATGTGCTTGGGGATATGTAAAACCAGTGATAAATGTGGGTAATATCTGGTCATCATTTATCAAGTATATCAGCCTGGGATAGGGTTAGCAAGCTGATCTTGCAGATTATCACTGCAGAGTAGTGAGTTTGATTCTCACCGGGTATTCCATTCATATGCAAAAACTAAGCTATGCTTAGCAATTAACTATATTAGCCCCTCTTTCTTTACTTGGACTCTCTTTTCCTCATTAAGTGTGTGCGTGAATGAGTGTGTATGTGTGTGTGTGTGTGTGTGAGAGAGAGAGAGAGATGTTAGGTTTACTCAACTAAGTATCATCGGGAATCATCGAGGAAGGGTCGTTGGAGATTTAAGAAGTCTTCCTGACACGATTCATTCTTTTGGCGTGAAAAAAAAAATAGATTAAAGGCAAAGCAAGAAAGGAACAGACTAATAAAAGCAACGAAAATAATTACCTAGATTGCCAGAGAAGATTCGATCATGAAGGTAAAGCGCAATTATTGGAGAAAAGTATCAGTCTTGAAGACTTTTACTAAACGACTGGAATAACTGGAGATCCATGGAAGAATTGAAACAATCAGACAACAGCATTATTCAAAATGACCCTGAGGACTTGCTACACTTTATTTTCATCGGGCAGCATCAATTGAATCTGGAGTAAAAATTCTTTGAAATGAATACTGATAGTCATAGTTATTTACTAAGCTTAGTTTCGTCTGGCAAAAGGCCACAGTGGAGAGACACACCACATACGAATTGGCTAGCTAATACAAACTTGCTAATCATCGCGCTAGAGTAGGCTCCGATTAATCTACATATTCAGAAGGCTTTTTATTTGGGCCTTCTCTTCGTTGGTTTATCCGAATCCGCTCTATACAGAACCACGTCACATATTGACTTAATAATGTAAATTAAGGAGAGATTAACTGAAAGAGCTCTGAGCTTTGCTCTCACTGACACGAAAGAATTTTTGTTAATTAGATGGCACCTTTGGTGAAAGGTCAATTCCTCCGTATCCTTGCTCCTTGCAAGTTCTGCCCGTTTGTTGGATCTTGCTAAGCAAATTCTATCGTATTGAACATCAGTGGTCATCAAATCCGCTGCAGTTATTATTGCCATCAACTGACCATCAGAATGTTCTGTCCGGCACTTCCTCGCTTTGAAGTCAACGTCAAATGAGTTGTCCCCACGAAGATCATCACGGCTGGTAGAATTGTTACAGTGGATGCACTGGTTCTGTTTGTTAATACCATGAAGATGATCTTCTTGTTTTCCCAGGGCTTTGATCTGCTGATTCCGTAGTTTTTCTCTTGTGTCCTCCTTAAAACAACCCCTTGCTAACTTTATTTCAGCATGAATTATTTTCCTGAGATATGTCTTCTAAGTCTGTGCATTTACTTGAGTTTTGTATTTTCACAGAATGTATTTGTACCCAGCATCAACATACTTTCTTTTAGATTATGTAGAAAACTGCAATGAGTGCAATGACTCTGAAGATTCTTTCTGACACAGAATACATAATATCTAGTCGGTTGGATGATTAGTCTCTTTGGAGGAGCATGGCACCTCAATATCTATAATCTTGTATTTCTGCATCTCTACTCTGCGACTTCCATTCAAAGTTAGAAAAACGAGACCGTAATTAAGTAGAATTCACTGTTCAATAACACAGTCTGTTGACACATTCGTAGGATACCCGAAAATACCACTTTCCTCTCCAAGTTATGAGAGTTAATTACTAAATTCAGACTTATCTGATACGTGGAGCTTTCTATGGGTCTGTTTAGTGTCATTAGTTATTGTTAGAGTAATACAATGAAAACATCCCTAAATAACCTTCTCACCCTTTTTCTGTCATTCATACAATTTAAGAATGTATATGTGTGTGTGTGTGTGTGTGTGTGTGTGTGTGTGTGTGTGAGTGTGCATTGTGTGTTAAGAATATTTTCCAGTGAGCGTAGAGATACAACACAGATACTCGGCAGGAGTAGCAGCAAGCAACACTTTAATACATGGTAGAGCACACAGATACAGCACGTTGATCCTTGGTGGAGGGATTTTGATCCCACATAGAGCGCTGACACGACATGATAGCAACAGTTATACGCTGGGAACTAAGCAAACAAATGGAATTCGACCATGCAGACTAATGGCATCAGCACGAATTGAAGACAGTCCTGGAAAGTAGAAGCCACAAATTACTCTGAAACTGTGACATCTACACCGACCACCTGATCAAAGATCATGATCATGATTTATAATTTCACACCAGTTGCCAAGTAGTTTTCGCTGGAGACTGTGACAGTAAGTCTTCCTAGATGTTGTAGATCTAATATTTCTTATACCTTCCTTAGTATTCGTGCTGATCCCAGAAGTGCCGTGTTCTGTGTAGTCTCAATCCTTCCTCTTGTCTCCAGCTCTCTCAATATTGTTTTCAGTGTCTTCCGCACGGTTCCAAGAGATGATTGGTACTACACTGACCTTCAGGTTCCCATGCCGAGTCCTGGTGTTTCTCTAGCTTTTAACTCATTTTCGTATTCACTCACTGATCTGCAGGCACAGCAGCGTCTATAATTTGGCAGCACCATTGCCTATCGCAGATCTGGTCTTCTCGGTTGGATGGGGTGGTCGGTTATGACATCAAAGTCCCACAATAATTTGTGACTTCGACTCCCGAGGACTGTCTCTCATATGCACCGATACCAATTGTCTGCATGATCGAATCCCAAACACTTGCTTAGTCTCCAGTGTATAACTGTTGATACCAAGTCGCATCTATTTTTGTACTTGTCCTGGGCTAGTTTATTACATCCATTAGTTATATTGCTTACAGTTTTCCCCCTCTCTTCACAGAAGCAGCATTTGTTGTTTTTCGATCTTCGCCTTGTCATAGTATGACTTGGTATTTATATTGGTCCTGTGTGGTTAGTGGTCTGATGCCTCTGTTGTCAGATAATTCGATTCTTTCTGTTGCTCTGAGCCTTCCTTTGTGTATTACCCTTAATGCATATTTTTCTATTCCAAACTCCGTCCCAATGTCGTCACTGTATTGTCGCTTTGTTGAAGAACATTCTCCCTGTTCTTTGCAAATAGTTTAATGTCGTCGATGTACGAGGCAATTGACTCTTCCTTTTGTTTTGGTACAATTTGCTGTTTTCCAAGATTCCCTGTTTTTCAAGATTCCCTTTAGTGGTATCATGGTTAATACAAATAATAGTGGGGATAAACAGACAACCTGAAGAATTACCCCTTTTATATCTTTTCTCGTGTAGCTTTCAAATCTACTTTCCAGTTTTTCATCGTGTTGACTTTTAATGTCACCACTGGTTCGCTTGAATATCATTGGGCATTCGAGTATCCATCTGTTTTGGATCACGCCGAACGATTTTTTGTTTATAAAGTCAATCCATCCCATTGCCATACTTTTCCTTTTCCTCTGACTTCTTTTAGAATCATCTAGTTAATGTGGAGCAAGTCATTCGCCCTTTTGGTTCCTTCTGTGCTTTTATTCTGTTCTTCTGTTAATAGCCCTCTTCTTTCCATTGGAATTTATATTTTCTCTGCTATTTACGCGGCGAGAACTTTTCACATAAGTAGTGGGCACGTGATTGGTCTGTAATTGTTTGCCCGGTTCTTTTTCTCAGTGTCTTTTTGGATGAGGGTCGTTATGCAATTGGTCATCCAGTCTGGAACCTCACATTCGTCCAGACAACTTTGGAATGGAAGATGAGTCTATCAAGTAATGTGGTGAATCTCTTAAGCAAATATCTGTGGATTCGATCAGGTTTTGGTGCTTTCCAGGTATTTTTTTAGTGATTTTCAAGGTGGTTTCATTTAATACAATTTCTTCCCCCTTATCTATGTCTTATTTTCTTATCTTTTTGGGTACCCCTATGTATCGTTTCAAAATTTTTTTGCCTCTGTGACATCTGGTTTAATGAGTCTTCTTTCCCCATTCAGGTTTTTTCTTTCATCGTTTTGGGAAGTGCCGTTCTTTGTGCATTGGAAAGTCCTTTGTCTATATCTCTTTTGATTTGCTTCTTTGGTGAATTTGTCCCACTGAATTTGTTATGCTTTTAAAAAAAATCTTATCTTGTATTTGTTCCATAGTACTCCACCCAACCTATTCACATGACACTCAAATGCTTTGCTTTTTAGGTAGCAATACATCACTAATTTGCAATCCTCTTTTGTCAATTGCTTCATCTTGTATTTGCCGATAGTCACCCTGTTACAGCTGTGTCCTACCCAAGAGCCATTAACGGAGCAAAAGCCCAAGTCTCGGTCAGAAGTAGCTTGTTAACGACTGTGTCCCCCGTGATAGCCATTTAGGGAACACGAGATCTTCATCATCGTAACAAAATAGATACACTGCTATACACTCTGCTTTTATACATACGTATAAATAAAGCTTAAGAGTTTAATCCCTTCCTAACTTGAAATCCAGTCCCAATACGACAAAACCATAGATTGATATCAAAGACGCAAAACCGTGTAATCTCGAAACTGAAACTTATAACTATTGATTTATAAAATTCCCGCCATTTTGTCGGACAGCAATCGATCTTGGTTCCAATAACCAATGATCGGATCGAGATTTGCACTGATTTCCGCCGAGGTGTTGTCTGACTTCTCGATCATTAGTCGGGTCAAGCATGTGGAGATCGATATATTGCAATATGTTTCCGACGATCATTGTACCGGGATGATGAAATAAAGGTGTAAAAAAAAAAATATACCATGAAATCTAAGGTATATATCTGTTGAGTAATTATCAAGAACTAACACAGATGCATGTGTAAACGAATTGGCCTGCTTATTGATTTCAACAGGATTTTCTTGCTTTTTATTTCTGAGTGATCTTTATGTATACAATCCACACATATGATAATTAGAAATGTGCAGATGTCTTCAGTCAAGCCAACAGACGCAAATCATGTAATAAGATAGAATATCATTCATTCAACTGACGTAATAAATTTCTGTTCATGTTCTGACGACGTAATAAAAACAAAAAATAGCCCACAGAACGCCCTTTTTCAAGTCCACTGCTTTGCAAATGTCAATGTCCATTGGTGGTGGATGGTGCTTTGCATCTTTGATGAGCTGTGTGCTACATTTTCACGAAAATACATAAATATTTTAATGTCTATAAAAAAGCAATGGACAGTGATAGCCTTTTTGGTACGATGTAGGAAAGGTAGTCCCGATTGCAAATTGTAAAATTCTACACCATTGCCCATTCGATGTTACAAACGCTGAATAAATGAAGAGAAATAAGAGAACTAATAAAAGAAAACCTTTCATTGAAGATTTTATCCGCTGATGAAAGTGTGTAATCCATATTTTGTTTCCCATAGATTCTCTAATATGTACAATCGGGACCACTTTACCAACATCATCCTCAAAAGGCTTCAACTGACCATTGCTTATTACAGACATTAAAATATGCTTACGTTTTTGTCTTTCCGTTCACATAGAACATTCAAGATACAAATCACTATGAACCGTTGATTTCTATGTATTTCATTTGCTGTCATTTTAGACGACACAGGTATACTAGTAGATAATGAAAGATAGTCGGTAGGATTGGAGATTTAAGAGAAAATAAAACAAGAAGAATAAAAATGAGAGGGTAGAAGAAGTAAAGAAGGACAAGAAGACAGAGAGAGAGAGAGAGGGGAGAAAGTGAGAGAGAAAATAAGAAAAGAGAAAGAGAAAGGAGCAAAAGGGAAATTAGAGAAAGAAAAAGAAGGATGTCAACAGAATTTAAAAATGAGAGAAAGGAAGAGAGTAGGAGAGAGAGAGAGAGAAAACGGGAGAGAGGATGTGGAAGATTGAGAAAGTGAAGAAGGTAAAAGAGAATGTGCTAAAAAAAGAGGAAGAGAAGTAAATGTTATCGATCATAACACTGCGATAAAGGTGATATTTTAAAGCAGTAAAATGACCGAGTGCATGTATGCATAATTTGTCTCTGAGTTAAAATATACCGGTGCCAAGCCGTGGAGAAATGGCTAACAACCTAATCTCGCCAACCATTCACTGAAGTAGTGAGTTTGCACCACACTGGGTCTCTCACACAAGTAGACCGGCGCCGGACTAAACGAAGCTAAATAGATACATATAGATCTGTGTGTAAGAATGCACTATTTGGGAAAAGATAAACAGACGTTCAACATCGTCATCAGTTTTTTTTAGTGTCCATTGTTGGACATAGACCTTGCCCAGGATTCGCCAGACTCCTCTGTCATGGGCGTTGCGGAGCAAATACTTTCCAAACTTGTCTTTTTCCTCACGCCACAATTCGCATATGAACTCTGGAAATCCATGTTATGGGTGGTGATATCCAGCCCATTGTCATTCAAGTTTTCTTATGGATTCTATGATATCCGTGACTCTTTTTTTTCTCTAATATACTGCACTGAGTGTGAGTTTTTGGTTAGATTCCATGGTTCAGCTCCATAGGTGACAATCAGGAGGATGCATTGGTTGTAGACCCTTATTTTAAAAATTAATGAAATTTTCTTATTCTTGAAGGTTGGGCTAGTTCTACCGAAAGCTCGCCATCCAAGAGTGATTCTTCAACGTTCATGCTAATAACTAATTGTATTAATCTCTCCCTCTGTCTCTCCCTTTTTTTCTGTCCGTCTGTGTCTCTCTTTCTCTTTGCATGTGTGAGAACGTGAATAAGTCAATATGCCGGCGTAAATATATTCCCCGATATCCCAATATATACATATATATATATATATATATATATATATATATCTTTCTCTCCCTCTCACTCTGTCTCTCTGTCTCTCTCTCTCTCTATATATATATATTCATATATGTATATATATATATATATATATATATATATATATATATATATATATATATATATGTGTGTGTGTGTGTATGCATATGTGTGTCTGTCTTCGACAGTGCACGCGCACACATGCATGCGCGTGTACGTGTTCGCCTGCTAGTTTGTACGGGAGAATGTGGTCGTTACAAATTTTAGTCATTTCCAAATGTTGGATACCGTCCCAATTTCATTGATGGTTTCACGATTCCTACCACAGCTTGACCCACCCGTCACTTTTACTCGACCCACACACCCAGCAGTCCTCTCCTCTATCTCAGTCTACGAACGAGTAGATCCACACTAATCAGTGCACCAGCAGTTACCCTTAATTACCATTATTACACTGCTATAATTAAATTCTACAAGTAACACATCACCTTGAACTCTATCATTAGAACTATTACGCCCAGTGCTGTGATTGTCTCTTCTACGGACAGCTCCACGACTGATTCGACCCTCTTCCACCAGCTTCATCCCTTATTGCACAAGCGACAGTAAGAACTGCAATACCAAGTGATATATTTTCCATGGACCAGTTCCATGTTTCACCTTCACCCACACATCCGACGGCGTCGTAAACTACAAACGGGAAACTTCAACTATACATTTACCAGGAGATGAATATTGGTTAGAACGTTCGTTTCAGCGTGAAAAAGCACATGAAGGAATTCAAGAGCGGTTGTATGCGTGTGTTCATATGTATGTGTGTATTTATGAGTTGCTTCAGTAAAAGTTGAGCGTGGATGTAGAGGTGCTGTGTTGGCTTAACGGATGTCAGTGCAGAACATGGAATCGTCGAACCAAGTTCAAGTTAGTTTGTGTTCACAATGTTCTATGGAAAATATTTTTCAGGTCTTGACCCATGGACTGAGTTATGCCCTCGTGAAACAACTAAGCAAACTCAGTAACTTATAGTGATATATATATATATATACATATATATATATATATATATATATATATATATATATATATATATATATATATAATTGTGTCATCCACGGACAGCTGTTTCGTTGTATTACAACTCTTCAGTGTGGTTATAGACTATCCATTATCCCATCCAGTACCATGAGGTAGGATCAAAACCTTTGCTTCAGAATCTTGAGGCTGGTATCTTACCTATAAGTACCTGACTGTTAAGTATCTCTACTAAGCAAAACGGAAAATCATCACAAAAACTGTACAAGAAAAAAAAAAAGATATGCAAAAAGACTGAAAGGAAAGTTCTCCAGCCTAGAACCCTCGCCCCTCCCCCCCCAAATAACAACGTCCTGGATAGGGATCTAAAATAAATCAAATCATTCGAATAATGTACGTTGCTGACAATGCTGGCGTCTGCTTCACGCTTTGCATTTCGGAACTTTTTATTCAAATTCAATCAAAGATTAAAATAAATTTTGAACTGTAAACAAAAACATGTTTCTTTTTTTTATAAAAGTTAAATTAATAATCAGACAGCCCAATCTTCATATAAGATTTCATTGAAATATATTTTAAAAAAAGGAAATAAAAATGTTATTCGATTTTAAATTGAAGAGTTAATATATTTGTAGATTACATATAAAATGTAATAAATAACAGGATCAGCCATAACTGATCATTCTTGAATACCGGAGTTTCCCTAACTTTCTAACCGAAATGAGAAAAATCGGTCAAGAATTGAAAATTTTTATCGATTGGAACTAAAAACAAGTTCTTTTGTCTGTAAAACGTGAACAAACAATTGGATCGTCCATAACTACCTACATAAAGAAGGCTCCATACGTCCCCTAGCCCTCATGCAAAATTCCATTGACATATCTTTAGGATTGAAAGGGTTATTCAATATTTAGATTAAAGAAGTTACCCACTTTTAAAAGACGGATGACGCCAAATCATAGTCTCCGCGGAAAATTTCTGCCGAAGCCAACAAGAAATGCTCAGCAATAATCAACAAATGTAATTGTGTGGAATTCCTCTTCGACTGAAGAAATATAAGTACGAAATATCAACACAATTCATGAGCTTGAAACTTGGTAATGTTCTCTTTTCTGAATATTTTGATCTTTAAAAAAGCGTTATTGCTACATAAGCATCAAATACTTTTATTTCTGAATGTTTATGTAAAATTCATTCTTTGATAACAAGTATGTTTAATTACCTTTCCGATATAACTCTAGCTGCTATGGACAACGCATATATATAGGGACTGTCAGCTTGATATTCTGCAATATGTTTTTCATGAACTATTCGGAAATTGAAAATGAAGCGTCATTTAAACATTTTTCTTTCTATTCTTCATTATAACATTTCACCTTTATAATGAAGTGTTGAATATATGTATGCCATACTAAGTAAAGATTCGTAAATATCATAATTATATGAACGAGTATAATTGTTTAAGAAGACATCTCATTTTCCTCTCTCCCCCCATCATTTATCTACATTTTATGAAGAATAATGATTAATATGTTCTAGCATTTTCGATTGATCAGCTACAGGAGAAAATTTTCATCTGATGAATGCAGGGACCAATATGTTGCCTATCCATGAAACTTATAGTCGTGAAATGAATCATCGTAATTTAGAATCTTGTCAGCATCATCGACAATATATATATATATATATATATATATATATATATATATATATATATATATATATATATATATATAAATGGTCTTACATTATACTGAAACTTTATTTGAAACGATCTCCATCATTACACGGTGAACGCATCATTTGGTCACGACAACGTAAATGAAATAAATAATTGAAGAAAATGGGGCTGCTGCAGGAATAACTGCTTTTAACCAAAATACTCATCTCGTCTATTCTCAGTCTATTTGTCTCTTCCAACGCGACAGATATGTATTTAAGAAATGGATATATTGTGTGCAACAGAATGAATTATAAATTGAATTGTATTATACAGAAACTTATTTGGCCTTTGCATTACCGTCGGCTGTTTAGCTCAATGGTAAGAGCATCACAACATTGATTGAAGCAGCAACCCTATCGGTGGCAAGTTCCATTCCTGCAGCAGCCTTTTTAAAAATTGTTTAGTCTAATTACGTTGTCGAAATCGAGTGATATATTAACCGTGTAACAAATGGGAGAAGATTTCAAGTAAGTTTACACACATACACACACACACACACACACATATATATATATATATATATATATATATATATATATATATATATATATATGCATGCGTGTGTGTGAAGAGAGAGGGCGAGAAAGAATGGAGAGAACAAGGAACTATAGAAAAATTTGAACCCGGTATTGACGAATACTGGGTCCTCAATCGCTTATGAAATGAGGGGCTTGTGGGAATATATGTCAGAAAGTACTTTAGTTCTCCACGCCGATTCTACACAATAAAAGCAACAATGCATATTCTAGACTGACCGTTATTGCTGGCTTATTCCGACAGGTGCAGTTCCAGTGTTCCCCTGTATTTATTTATTTATCTTTGTAGTTGTTTTCCATTCATAATTTCTGTTTTTGATTTTCTTTTTGTTATCGCTTGCTTTGAATCCGTTGTTTCCTTTATTCTCTTCAAGTGACAATGCTCGAGCCTCTCATTGCATATGAAATGAAGATGTAACAGGATTCATGCCACCAGTCAGTTATAAAAAAGTGGTGGGGCGGGAGAAAAGGACTAAGGGGATAAACACAGTCTCTTTTGATTTGCACTTAACAATAAAGCACACATATATGTACATACACACACACACACACATACACATATATATATGTATACAAATATATATATATATATATATGTTTGAATAATGATCATTATATATGCAGGTTCTATCCACAAAAGAAATTGATACGCACTTCATCAGCATATAATTCAGCGATCTCTTATTTTACAGGTTTGGAATGGCCTTAGAAACAGGTAATAAAAACGAGTCTTCGTTTTGAAAAACAGTCATTTGTTCTGAATTGGTAATAGAAAAATGCAAGCGTAAATGAAATGCAGAAATAGTAACAAAGACTGACAACCTTTTTCAGTTTCAACAGACAGAACAGGTATCAACAACCGAAGTCTTTCTACAATAGACGGGTCGTCTCATTGTAGATCAATAGTTAATAAGCTAGTATCCAAGACAATTACTATTGTAATGAATTCGATTCTTACTGGGTGCCTCGTACTAATGGCTTTCTGCCCAAATGATGTAAACGTATTAAATATCATGGCCTTGTGTCAGATCAGTTCAGTAAATGACATCTATAGAATGTACATAGTCGGTGAGCCTTACGAAAATATACCAACGATTTAGTTATTAATAGATAATGTTTATATTTTTTAATCGGAATAATAATTCAATCAAGTAATTTTCAGAGAAGAATGAATTTTATTATAAAGATTATCTACGAACATTAATTCAGTTTGGTACAAGGAAACAGGATTTGGTCACAAAATGAGGAAGGACAGATTAGGAAAGAATTTATATTATTGTCGGTCACTAACGAGTGAGAAGAGATTATAGCAGCTTGCTAATCTTATGAATTCATGTTCAAGTTGATTTTGGTGAGAGATTCGTTAGTTCTTTGGTTTAGAACGTGGTCTTTCCAGATAACTATCATGAAAATACACCGATAATTCTTGGGGCACATTTGTGAAATAACGAGCGGCCAAGTTTTTATTGACGATATTTTAGCAGAAAAAAGGTCTGGTTTGGATCAACCATTCTCAATGCCTCGTCTCTAAAAAAATTGTGACTGGCTGGGTTAGAAAGTTGCGTAATTACAAGCAGTGCCAGTTGTTGGTTTTCAAGGCCAGACGAAAAATAGAATTTCGAATGCTAAATTTCAAGGCAGGAGAGTTTTCTCCATTTAGAAAACAGGAACAACGCTATATTTGTCACCTTCAGTTACCTTCATTTGGCCTAAGGTTGCATTCAGTTAAAATTGGTGATTAGTTTCGTATTTTCCAATTGCTTCAACGATCGATGGTCAAGATCAGGCAATTTTCAAAGCCCTGTGGCGTACTGAATTAGATTTAGTTAGCATCGAGGGGAATGAAATACAAAAAATTGAAATAATTATAGAGAAGAGACTAAAGCCGATGAGTAGTGTGTCTATTTAGCACTTTATCAAATGATGTACTCTCTATACAGAAAATAAAAAAGTATTAGGACAGGATTACGGGTGTGCATAACAGCATATTCATGAGTGTTGATTATAAATTAACAGAAGTGGATGTATTGGAACGAGGTTTGTGAATTTTATGTTCTGCTCCCGGAATTCATTTCTTTCTCTCTCTCTCACTCTCTCTCTCTCTCTCTCTCTCTCAATGTATATATATATATATATATATATATATATATATATATATATATATATATATATATATATATATATATATATATGTATATACATAAGCCAGTGTCCGTTGATCTGTGAGGCACAAAAGATAGCACACTACGTTTTTATTCATACTTACGAGTGTAGACTTGATACTTATTTGCAATAATGACTTTTGTTCTAGAGTCTCTGTTCATGAAGCTAAAGTTCGATGAAGTGAGAAATTTCAATTTTCTTTTCAGTTGTGAGAGCATGAAGTTAAGTGCTAAAATTACTTTTGTGTACTAAAAATAGGTTTTAGTCTGTTTTTAACGTCGAATTTTGTCCTGAAAAATTAACTTCAGTGAGATTGGGGCTTGTTGGTATAGGGGGCAAGTTCAATCACGCTTTCACTTATGTTTTAACCAATTGATGTCAACACTGTTAGCCTCATTTTGAGTAGGAAAACTACTGCCATTTTTCAAGTTTGAGTCACGTGTGCTGTCAGCATGAATTAGTTGTTTTTTTTTTCAGTCTGGTTAGTAACTATTTTACTTTGTAAAACGTGTGTCTAGTTCATGCAGTAATGTACTGTCGATGATAGTGCCGTCTATGTTTATGATAATTGGCATAAAACTATATATATATATATATATATATATATATATATATATATACTACATGTCAAGCATCTTCCGGCAGAACATTCTCTCGGAATAAAATGTACACAAAACCATGTATATATGGTTGGTTAGTGCAAGGGCTTCTTGGTATGTTGTAATTGTATACGATTGAGGCAGGGGAAAACCCTGAAAAATAACAAACTTCAAGCAAGGTCAAGAAGTGATCAGACAGAAAGGGAGAAAAAGTTGTTGTTATGATGCATCATTGAGGTTCACTTACTTATGATTCCACCTGTCCTGCCAGGTGGTAATTAATTTCTTAAAATCTGACTTGTTTACTCAAATACATATTCAATTACTGTTGGTACTTCAGTCTGGTTTTAAATTTTATATTTCCTAATTATAGCAATATTTTCTCCCCATCTCTACCAACTAGCGAGTGAACTAACCAACCCCATCAGATTGTACTGACTATTTCCGCTGGTGGGGTAGGTTGGTTTTCTTATCTCCGAATGTTT
Organism: Thysanoteuthis rhombus; assembly: GCA_963457665.1. Lineage (NCBI taxonomy): Eukaryota > Metazoa > Mollusca > Cephalopoda > Oegopsida > Thysanoteuthidae > Thysanoteuthis > Thysanoteuthis major. The sequence continues at coordinate 69,697,867 of OY735201.1, read as the reverse complement.
ATATGATAATATATGAAACTAATGTTTCAGATTTAAACAACCTATCTGAAGGAAGGCTCTTTTACAAAGTAAATTTTTTTATCATATTTGCATTTTAATGAATTAGTTTCATGGGGAGTTATAATTATCAAAGTGAAAAATATTCCACCTAGCCCGGTCTCCCCTGATTAATATCTGCTGATTGAAAAATTCAAAGTCTGAACTTGAAAATCTCCCAAAGATGAAGTTGCTGCAATCGAAATACATGATTTGTGGAAAAGTAAATTCGATGATCACTCAACTGGAATGAAAAGAATATATTTACTTTTTACTCAAA
>OY735201.1:69615051-69692551 GCA_963457665.1 Thysanoteuthis rhombus | reverse complement strand
TTATCTCAACTAGGTATGCCACAGAAACATTGTAAATCATAGCAAAGATCACGAACTTATTGATACGATTTTAAAATGTATTGCAATGATTTGAATATCATCTTTGAAAATTCAATTTTGGTCCTTATTTAATTAACGCTAGACATGGTAATGGGTAATTAATATTCGAAATCGGAGGCAGTTCAGAAAAAATACCAGTAGGATAAGTGGCATGAGAGATTCAAGTTGTAAGGATAGACTAGAGAAGTTTGGCATGACTACATTGCTTGGGGAAGGGCAAAAGGAGACTTAATTGAAACTTTCAAGATAATAAATGGCTTTACAAATTATGGAATTCTAATGTTTATTAAGTCAGATAGGACGGGGAATTTACTGGCTAGGCCTATTAAAAAACAAAGTCGAAGGAACAAATTGATTTTTTCCTCAAGTAATTTTGGAATAGTTTACCACGTATGTGAAATAGTATGTGAATTTTTTGAAATTTAATTTTAAATCCTATAAGATAGAAAATGAATTGATAAAGCAATTTTGAGAGTTATATGCTGAAATATATAGAAGAATTTAGGAAAATAAATGAATAAAATGCGTCTGGGTAAATGTTCCTCAAAACTCAAAAGATTACAAAATTTTATTGTAAGTTTCATATATTCGTATAACTTGAATGAATTTATATTTCAATGTTAAATAACTAGTAATAATATAAATTTTAAAAGGAAATGCTCATAGAGGTATTCTCATTTTATAAATAAATTTCAAATAAATAAATAGTTGCCATGAAAGCCAAGACCATCAAGTAGGGCCACACCGTTGGGCAAAATGGAGCAATACAACCCTCCTCTACCATATTCCTGATTTTGGTCTTATTTCACACTAAGCCCCGCTTAATAAGTAGATGTATAATATGCTTCTTCTATTTCCATGAAGGAGGCAGACGTAAAAAGATCAATTTCGAACGTTATGGTTGTGAAAAGTTCAATTAGAAGAAAAGGTAATATAGTCGGAATTCTTAGATCAAGCATTTTTATTCTCAATTTTGGTTCGAAAAAAAACCCCAGCCAGGTGGAAGAGAATTCAGTCAAGAATCAATATAAAGAATGCTTCATCGAAAAGAAAAAAAAAATAGGGCGTCTTGAAATAAACAAACTACTACGTCTACTACAATTACTAGAGTGCAAACAGACAACAAAAAAACGTTGTGGAATAAATCGGATAGCAAAGAATGTAGCTATATGGCTTAATGGCAACTTCGTCCACTGATGAGTTTCCGTGGCCAAATCATCAAGACGCCGTACGAGTTAGACGGACTGCAGAAGATACTGGATGCGAGTTTCAACCTCGTTCGAAGCTAATTCTTCAAATCCAATCCATCCTGCTTTCATAACGGTCGTAGAATGTAGAAGGACATCAACGCTCTCATAAAAAGCTGCAAGAATAAGACGAGAAGACAAACTAATGATCAAAATTTAATGATGGCTAGGCTGTAATTATAAAATCGAGCAACTCAAAATTATTATATCTTCCGCAATTGTTGGGTCTAAATAAATCAGAGTAAAATACCAACTGGTCAAAAAGGAAATAGAAAAAAATTAACTCTGACCCAGTTGTTCCCATCTTGCACTACACATGAGGCAATGAACTTCAATTTCTCAGATTGAGACCGTATCATTGTTTGAAGCAGTGGTGGGTTTTTACGGGATCAATGTGCCATCCCGATGCCCAAGGTGGATTTCTTTAAAGGGCAAAAGTGTTTTAATTACTCTGCTATATGGAGGGAGGCGAATTCATACCTTCCCTCAGTGCATGAGTGCAGAGTAGTTATAAACTTAGCAAAAGTTTGAACTCTCTTCACCGATTCCAGTTTCTGTGTTTATAACCGTTGAGCCATCCATACCTCCCAAAAAGGAGCATTTTCATAAACATCATGTACTTAGACATCCAAGTGAAAACAACCTTTCCGACATTGAAAAAAAAAAAAAGGTCCAGTCATATAGATAAACAAATATACGTACAGGAAATTTTATATATTGGGATATTGCTATAAAGAACAATTGTTGAGTAAACAGGTGCTCAAATATTTTTACACTTATTAGAATAAGATTAATTGCCTGATCGAGAGTTGCACGCTAGCTAAGTATGTATATATATATATATATATATATATATATATATATATATATATACACGATTTTTGCATGCTTTCATGGATACACTTATACGTATATTCACATATATTCTTATTTTTATCTGAGAAGACTTCTCAAAATATTTGCTCGATCGATAATTCCTAGAGGTCGGATTTACATTATTTGCACGGAACATCGATAAATAACACGCGTATGAATAATGGGCACGGTGAGGGACACGATGCCCAGTGGAACGTATGGGAACGTCCTCCGAAATGTGGTTATTAATTTCCGGCTGTTGCAAAACACTTTGAAGATAGCAACGCACGAGTCTGCACGTGTTTTCACCATCATAGATAGATAGATAGATAGATAGATAGATAGATAGATAGATATGAACAAACAGATGAATAGATGGATAGATAGATTGATATTAACAGACAGGTACATAGATATGAACGAACAGATTGATAGATAGATAAATAAATAGATAGGTAGATGTATTCAGATATACGGGCATAGGGATATAAATACATACATACATACATTCATACATACATACATACATACATATCAGGCTGTACCAATGGAAAATGTTTGGGGTACGAGGGATTTTCCAGACCAAATGCAGATAGGGATTTGGTGGCGCTGTAAGTCCCCCACCCACTGAAGTCAAAGGATGAAGTCCCGAATAATTTCAAATTTAGTAGCATCTCGGTATCCAAATTCCTTGCATTTAGCAGTCTTATTTTCGCATTTGCAAAGAAGCTTGGTCGAGCCAGGTTCCCTGCTTGTTACGTACATACGTACATACCCAATGGCAGAATCACCTTGCTAGATAGCTAGCTAGATATACAGACATGATAATAATAGAGGGAAACAGGGAGAGAGAGAAAGAGATAACGAAAGAACGAAATAATATTAGATTCAAAGGTATGTTGATAGCTTCGAAGTGGGCTTGATTCCATCCCATATATATATATATATAGAGAGAGAGAGAGAGAGAGAGAGAAAGAGAGAGAGAGAGAGAGAGAGAGAGAGAGAGAGAGAAAGAAATAGAGAGAGATATAGACAGATAAAGATAAGTATAAAAATGTACATCGGCAGATATAGATAGATCGAAACAAATGGATTGTTTTGGTCGTTTACATCAAGTTTGTATTCTTTGGAATCTAGATTCGTTTGTCAGTTTGTTTTGTATATTTGTACTCACGCAACGATTCATCTCAATATGTTTGTAATCTATGTATCTCTTACTCTCTATATATAGGATCTGTAAAGACCCTTCCAGATCTTCATTTGTGGAGCCAAGCAATATATATATATATATATATATATATATATATATATATATATATATATATATATGTATATATGAATTTTAAGAGATATATTCCTGAAACATTTAGCATTGTATTTTTGAAGACAACTAATATTCCCTGAAAAGAAATGCACACATATACATGCGCAAACATGCACAAGCACAATCTTACTATATGCTCTAAAAAGTGCCTTACAAGAACTGAACCTTTGAAACAGCGTGATTTTTACATTGTTTCTTACCAAGCTGTTTATGTTACCGATGATATCACGGGAACGATTACTCAAAGAAATGCATCAACATTTCCATTCCCTCAAATCATTACATGCACTTGTGAGCCAAAACATCATAACCAGCGACATGTAGCAATTTTATTCTACAGATACTGACTCGTAACGACTCAGCATGTCAGTGGTATATAAGCAGGTGAGTCGGCCATGTTGACTTCATTTTGATGTGTTGATTGCCAGTTATGGAAGAGAAATTTGAGTGACTTCGATAAAAGCCAAATTGTTATGGCCTAGAGACTGGGTCAGAGCATTGCCAACATGGGGGGAGCTCCCGTTCAGTTGTGGTGAGTACCTATGCACAGTGATCTAAGGAAGGGATAATCACCAACTACTGACAAGGAATAGGACGGACAAGACTTATCGATGTAAAGAGCGAGCGGTTGTTTACGCTAAAATCTTTTCATATTCTTGGTTGGGTTTGTCTCTCTATCTCTATATAAGATAATAATGAAAACGTGATTGGGTTGTTCTTAAAGTGGCTGAGGGAATAGAATATGATAAACTTTATGGTAACGTTGCTACTAAATGGACACGCCCCATAACGTCCTAAATAGGGATCCTAATAATTCGAATCATTCACCCGAAGAAGCCCAAACAGGACACAAACATAAATGCCTTTGTGTAGCGAATCCTTTATTTCATCATATTTCAAGCTCTACCCTAATTTAACTTAATGTTTTATGTTGAATGTCCAAAGCACTCTATGAAATAAACCCATCACGCTTCGTATACTGGATTATATTTTATTACTAATTTGTGCTTTGTTGTTTCATATATATATATATATATATATATATATATATATATATATATATATATATATATACAAGCATATCTTTGTTGAAAATGACGGGGTCGTTTGTGTAAGGATTGGCGCCTACGAGCATAAAGCTAATTCATAACGTAATTTATCTATACCAATTATTTCAATTTTAATTTTTTTGAAGTCTTAACTAAACTCGGGTGATATTAAGACAGAATGTTGTCTAAGAAAAAAATTAAGTAGTTTTCAAGAAATGATAACATTGGATTTATTTAGAAAAATTGATGGAAGAAAAATATCGTATGTGTTTTTTGTAGAAAAAACTCAAACAAAAGATTAGAAAAATGCTGTTTTGAATATTTTTTAGAAATCGTATGTGTATACGAAAGCAACAATAATAATAATGATAAATGCTTACATCAATGTAGAATAAACTTTTTCAAATTCTATTTTCTGTTGTACTTGACAGACTTAAAATCAGTTTTGCCAACTCAAAATACGGTCTTTCACTGAATCATGATCTTCACAGTGTCATGGGAACATGCAAATACATTATTGCTTTTATCGGCTCTGTCAATCTATTTCACATGGACTAATTCTTTATAAATTTCAGGTTATAACATGAATCGGACAAAACATACGACCGAATAAACATAATTTATTAGCATATAGGGCTGATATATATATATATATATATATATATATATATATATATATATTTATATATATTGTGTGTTATTGATGGTAAAAGGTTTATACATACACACGTACACACACACACGCACACACACATCTATATATATATATATACATTGTAAACGTAATTTGTATATATCATTTGTATAGTACTATTCGTACAAATAAAGAAAATGAACAATGATTAAAGACAAGAATAAAGATAGAACTTGAAATATAAGCATGAGTTAAACTTGAATGTACATCAGTGAATAAGAAGACTCTCTAGATATCCATACTGAACGTGAATTAGAGAAAAAACAACAAAAGATGAAGAACGCTTATAACAAGACAGACTTAGAAAGGTTTCATGGAAAAATAACGAAAACCGGGGAGGGAAAACAATGGAAGGACGCAGCAGGCAAAAATATTGAAAAATATTCATTTGCCCAAAATAAATAAACAGAAAATCATACAATGAAGGGGAAAACAGCTTCTTCTCCCTACCTTCATACCCAGACACCCAGACAAAAAAAAAAAAATAAGTCTACAAATTTCGAAACGAAATCTGTTCCAAAAGATAAGAGCCTATCCCAGAATTCCATGGGGTGACATTTGGCTTTTAATCATATCAACACGCGGGCACACAGACATACGCACACATACGTGCGCACACACACGCACATAAACATACACACGTGCACACACGCAGTGGGAGAGAGATAGGGGGCAAGAGAGAGAAAGAGAAAGAGAGGGGGGCAAGAGAGAGAGGGAGAGAGCGAAAATGAGAAAGAGAGAGGGACATACACACCTAGACAAACGAACATGTCACACAAATACTTGCACACACAAACAATTAAACAAACATATACACACGTCCACATCTTTCCGGCTAAGAAGGAGAAGATTCAGTATAGAGGTGACGGAATTATTATTATCATAGAGCAACCATAGGGCTGAACAACCGAAGTCAAATACAATGAAGGGTTCTATCCTTTTTTTAAACTCGCACATGTGTTTTTTGCGTTTGTTTGTGTCCCAGCGCTCCTACTATTTTGTCTACAAACTTGAAAATTGGCATCAGTACTCCACTGTTTATTTTTTAAAAATGTTAATTCTGAGAAAAAAAAAAGGTCTGGTGACCTGTTTAGAGCCTCTGCCTGGATGGTTTATCGATAACATCTCGATACTGGAGAATCTAGATGTTTTTAGATATTTTTTCTAGATGTTTTTTCTAGATGTTTTTTGTAGATATTATTTACTCATTTTCCACAGCAAAACGCCAGGGATTTAGTAAATAGAATTTATTCTTCGATTGATTTTTTTTAACCTTATTTCAAATTTTGATGCTACGGTTGTTCAATAATTGACTGTACTAGCAAGTTATTATTATTATTATTATTATTATTATTATTATTATTATTATTATTATTATTATTATCATTATTTGGAATCTCACACCAGTTGCCCGGTGGTAACTGCTGGAGTTTGAGTGACAACAAGTCTCCTCAAGTCTCCAGCCCTCCTCTCCTAGTACTCATAGGCCATAGTAATACTGCAGTTTGCAGTTTCACACCGGTTGCCCAATGGTTATTGCTGAAGGCTGAGTGACAATAAGTTTCCTCAGGTCTTCAGCCAACATCTCGTCTCTTTCGCCTATCATGCCAGTGTTGTGGTTTACATTTCTGCTTTCATTTCCCCTCCTCTGTTAGGTCACTGTTAACAATTAATGTTGCAGTCTTTATATTTATAGCACTTTCCTCAGTATCTGTGCAGTTCTCAGCAGTTCTGTGGTCTGTACAGTCTCAATCCTTCCCCTTATCCCGATCTCCTCCAGTCTCGCCCGCATTGTCTTTGGGACAGTTCCTAGTGCGCCCACTATGACCAGTACTACCCTGGCTTTCATGTTCCACATCTTCCTCATTTTTCTTGCTAGGACCTGGTATTTTTCCCGTTTTTCACTCTCCTTCCTCTTTACTCTATGGTCTGCAGGTACAGCCACGTCTACTATTTGGCAGATCTTCCTCTTCTTGTCTACAATTATCAAGTCCGGTCTTCTTGCCTGGATGAGGTCAGTTTGGATGTCAAATCCCAGAGTATTTTGTGGTTGTAATTCTCCATGGCTGCCTCTGGTTTGTGCTGATACCACTTTTCTGCATGGTTGAATCCCATTCGTTTACTCAGTTCCCAGTGTATCATCGTTGCTACTCTATCGTGTCTATGCTTATACTTCTTCTGGGCGAGTTGACTACATTCGCTACTTATGTGGTTTACAGTCTCATTTCTTTCACTGCACATGCGGCACTTGCTGTTTGTCTGTGTTTTGTCGATTTTTGTTTTTATATAGTTTGTCCTGATGCTTTTGTTTTGAGTTGCCATGATGAGCGATCCCGTTTCTCTCTTCAGGTTTCCTTTTCGTAACCATATCCATGATCTCTCGTCTACCACATCTTGTATTTGTCTTTTAAACTCTCCGTACAATTTTTTCTTTTCCCATTTTTCTTTTCTTGTTTGCTGTGCTGTTCCATTGTTTTCTACTTTGTTTTTTGTTGCGCTATCTCTCGCACTCTTTATGATTTCTTCACTATTCGTTTGCACATACTTTTCTAGGACTGCTTTAGCTCTCTGGGTACAGTCTTTTATGCTGATGAGCCCCCTGCCACCTTCTTTTCTCTTAACGTATAGTCTATCTGTGTCATCTCTAGGGTGTAATGCTTTATGTATTGTCATAAGTTTCCTTGTTCGCCTATCCATTGATTGGAGTTCTTCCTTTGTCCATCCTAGGAATGGTCCTGTATATCTAACTACTGACACAGCCCAGGTGTTCATTCCTTTTATTAGATTTCTGCTGTTTAATTTGGTTTCTAATATTTTCCTTATCCTTCTGAGGTATTCTCTCTTTATTTTCTCCTTCATCTCTTCCCGTTTTATCGTGTCACATTCAAGGACGCCTAAGTATTTGTATCGGTCTTGTGCAGTCAATGCTCTAATCTTGCTGTTGTCCGGGAGTTCGATTCCTTCAGTCATTGTAAGCCTTCCTTTGTGCATTACCATGATTGCGCATTTTTCTATTCCAAATTCCATTCCGATGTCCTCACTGTATTCTTTTACTTCGTTGAACAGTCTCAAACTCTCCCCTGTTTTTTGCAAACAATTTTATATCATCCATGTACATTAGGTGGTTGACTTTTCCTTTTGTTTTAGAGAAATGATACTCTTTGCTGTCCTTCAGGATTATGTTGAGCGGTATCTTATTAATAATAGTGGGGACAACGAGTCTCCTTGGGAGATTCCCCTTTTTATCCCTGCCTCTGTGGCTGTCAAGTCTACTTTCCAGTTTCTCATCTTTGTTGTTGTTGTTGTTGTTGCTGCTTCCACTTACCCACTAACGGTGTCTTGCATGTTTTGCTGTCTTTTGGTTTTCAAATTCCTTTAGTTTCTACTGCGTAAATGGCAAACTGAGAGGGTGTTAGGGTGTTGATCAGAAACGCCCCACCAATAGTTTAAAAGAAATAGTTACTTTTACCTTGACATGTCTGCCTTCAAATGACAGTCTCTTCATTCGATGCCATAACCCAAAGGTAAAGTTTATTATTATGATGATGACGATGATAATAATAATAATAATAATAATAATAATAATAATAATAATAATAATAATAATAATAATTATAATAATAATAAAAATGATTATAATAATAATATTGTTACGATTGAAAAACATCTTGCCAGAAAGTAGAAAACGGAAATATTACATTTATTAATAGTACTAAAGAAAACCTCATTGTACATCGGCCATAGTCGGGTTTATCAAAGGTCGCGTCTCCCAAGAAGAAACCAGCATGGAGGCGAAAATAGATTCTAGTAGTGAGAATAGATATCATCATCGGGTGACTCCAAATGATGGTCCACTTCAGCCACCCCATGCTAATAAGTAATTGTGTTTTCCATCGGTTGTCTACCATTCTTGCAACATGACCAGCCCATTGCCATTTGAGTTTTCTAATAGTTTCTATGATGTCTCGAACTCCTGTTTCTTCTCTAATATCCTGCTTTGTAGTCTCTCAATGGGATATTGAGCATAATTCTCTCGTGTGCACCTTATATGGTTCTCAGTCTGCGGGTCAGTCTCTTGGTTAGCTTCCATTTTACAGCTCCATGGTTAATAATCAGGAGGATGCATTAGGTGTATACTATTCTTTTTAGAATTTACGGGATTTCCCTGTTCTTGAAGGATGAGCTTGCTTTACCGGAGGCTTGCCACCCTAGAATGATTTTCGCTCAATTTCTTCCCCTTTTGACGATATCATAGACATTCGTTGTCCTACGTAGATCTGGTGGTCTACTTTGTCTAGTTTTGTGTTTACGATTTTCATCAGTGTGCCTTAATTTCCGACGTGTTTGTTGAATATAACTTTTATTTTGCAGAAGTTCAACTGAAGTCCAACTTCTTTGCTGTCTTCGCTCAGTTCAACTAACTCTCGTTGAAGGTCGTGGAGGTTCTCAGCATAAAGGACGATGTTTGCAAATCTGAGGCTACTTATTTATTTGCCGTCTATTCTGATTCCTTTCTTTTCCCTATTTAGGTTTCTGGGGATCACCTCTAGGCAGGCTGTATAGAGTTTTGGTAAGCTCGTACTGCCCTGACCTACCCTTTTTTTTTTTGAGCTGAAAAGGCTCTGAATCTTTATGTGGTCTGATAAAGGAGTTGCTGTGACAGTATATATATTGCAATACCCTAACATATACGGGGTCTACACCTTGTAGAGTGGTAGCATCAATGATCTTGGGGATTTTTACTTAGTTGAAGGCCTTGAAGTCTATAAATGCTACTGCGAGTGGCATTTTATATTCTGCTGCTTTCTCTTTTAGTTGATTAATCAATTGGAGATGGTCCATTGTTAAGTAGCTTATTCTAAAGCCAGCTTGTTCCCTATGGTGATTCGGTTGGTAAAGCAGTTGAGTGGGCTTATTGGTCTGTCGCTGCTGGGGTCCTTTGGTTTCCTTTTTATATAACAACATTATGATTGCTGCATTGTTCCAATCTTATGGGACTTTACTTTGTTTTAGGCATAAGTTGAATTGAATAGCCAGTTTTCTAGTGATGACTTTATCAGCTTTTATGATGGTCGATGGGGATCTTGTCTGGTCCATGGGCTTTTCCTTTTTTGCTTGTTCGATTGTATGTAACACTTCCAATGGCGTAACCTCTGGAACGTCTTTGAATTGATTGCTTGTCTCTTGGACATCCTGTTCGTTGTTTTGTGTTCCTAGTTGAGAGGAATTGAGGCTTGGTAGAATTATTAGGTGCATCCGACGACCCGGTCCCTGTCCGTTGTTAGATCTCCATTATTTTTCGAGTACATTAGTTATTTATTTCAGTCCTGTATTGAGGATTTTGCTAATAGCTTTGAAGCAGCCCCGACGTTTTCCAAGAATTATTTTGATGATCGCTGTCGTGTATCTCCTTTTGTTTCCTCTTTGTTTCTTTTGGATGGTTTTATTTAGTGTGGTTGCTTCAGTTTTCTCACTTGTTGTTGTTGGTGATTTGAGATTTTACGTTTTTTCATGAGGTTCTGGGTTTTTATCTGACATTTGACGGATAGTTTGTGTGTTCTTGGGTTTAAACATTGTGGCGATTTCGAATAGAGAAGCTGTTATTTTTATGTTGAAATCGTTGATGTTGTTGGTGTCGTTCTCTTCTACTTTGGTAACAAGTTCATATCTGTTTTTCAATTTGGTACGTTTAGTGGTTGCAGTTTGGTGTGGAAAATTTTCCTGTATTCTTTGTGGGTGTGAATTTGAATTTTACATCATATCACGCTGTGGTCGCTTCTTGCTTTGAATTGGTTTAGGACCTGGATATATTTGGCAGGGTCATTTCTTTCTGCTAGGATGCAGTCTATTTTGTTCTTGATTTTATGGCTGGGGCTCCTCCAAGTCCATTTTTTATTGTTTTTTTTTCCTTGAAAAGAAAAAAGTAGAATTGACTCAGAATGATTATAATGAAATTACGTCAGCATATTACAATGCTGTACACAAACTATCAGATTACAGTGTCACCTGTGAATCATATATAGTATGGAGAGAAGATTTTCCGAACATCAGAGGAAATATAGATGCTAACAAACAAGCAAATATCAAGAGAAACATCAGTGAAGAAAAGAAAGCTTTCACTGAGCTCGAAAAAAAGTGTTGAATGTGAACTGAATTATGAATTAGGGAATATTAAAATTGAAAGTAAGTAAAAGTACTTGTTGATATGCTAAATAATGATGAAACAGAGAGACTGATAAATAACATGCGTGATAATAGACTCGAATGTCGGGAACAGCAAAATCCGTCAAGAAATAAAGAAAACGATACAAATCAGAAGGGAATTAAAGAAATGAAAACACATTTCAGGGAATTTGTAAAGAAGAACCAGAATACAATAGGATGGAAGAAAGACAAATATTGGACAAAACTAAACATTATAGAAACCATAAAAAAAAGAAAACATTATTAGAATATCAGATGAAGCAATCAACGAAATAGTGAAGAATATTGGCTTGGATATGACCACCTTAAATGTTGTAATAAACTAAGCTGCAATAGTAATAACACCAATTTAAATACCAACGAATACAAAAGCTAATCTACGAAATGGGTTGGAAGCACAACTGTGACAAAAAAGACAGTGGGAGAGATTGATGATCTACGGCCTGAACTGGCGATCATAGACGAAGTATTTTACAATAAAATTGCACTTTCAAAACTACCAAGAAGACATGTTATAGGGAAATTGGGAAATCAACAAGCTTGTAGAAAAAAAAAAAACACCTTCAAGTGAAACGGGAAGGAGTTCTCGAATAAGGTATAGGAAATGAGAAAAAGTATGAAAGAGACGCAGAACGAGGTAGGGGAACAGGAATAGGGTAACTGGTAAGTTGAAGAAGTACAACATCGTCTTCATTATCATCAGCAGCAGCCTTTTAGCCTCCGTCGTTGGACATAAACCTTCCTCAACATTCGCCAATAATTTTTAAGCAAATGTAGTTTGTCACGCCGTGTTATATTTTGTTGGCCTCCGTTTTCTATATGAACACTGGGGATCCATGTTGTATGTCGTGATGCCAAATGGTTGTCTGCCATTCTTGCAACATGTCCAGCCCATTGCCATTCAAGTTTTCTTATAGATTTTATGATATCTTAGACTAATGTTTTCCCCCTAATACATTATACTGTCTTGTGACCTCTCCATGTTATATTGAGCATGATTCTCTCTTAAGCAAGTAACATGGTTCTCAGTTTAAGGGTCAAAGTTTTGGTCAAAATCCGTTTTTCGTCACTTTAGGTGGCTATGGGGAGGATACATTGGTTGTATGTCTTTCCTTTTAGCAACAGCAGGATTTTTTTGTTCTTGAATATTGCAATTGCCAAGGTAAAAACTTATCAACCTAGAACGACTCTTCAGTGGATTTCTCTTTTGATAATTTCACGGGGATTCATTGTCATAGGTAGTTATTATGATCTGCCTCTCTCCAGTTCAAAAATGAAAATCCACTAGAATGAATGAGGATCCTATCCCCTGGCTAAAGGTTTTTCCATCTATGCATAAAACTTTAGCTGATCTGTTCGCTCTAGTTCTTTCAACAACCCACAACAAAACCCAGGATTGCTAACCCAAGGCATTATTTATTTACTCCCTAGGACTAATGATGATGCCAGCCCTCCAAATTACTGACCAACCACCTGTTTATCTGGAGTATATAATATACTCACATCGATTTCAACAGAAAAACACGAATTAATTCCTTGAAACTAATAACATACTCCCTGATGAGCAAAAAAGATGCAGAAGAGGTTCTTGCAGTTGCGAAAATTAGTTGTTTATCAACAAGATGTCACTGAAAAACTGCCAATCAAAAATTAGAACCTTAGCGGTGCATGGATTATAAGGTCACTAAGATTACTGAAAGATACTCTCTCCATCAATTAACTTACAGCAGCCAATGAAATAACTATCATTACAAACAAATGTTTATGTAAGTCATTTTTTTTAACAAAAGTTAGACGAACGTGTTGTTTTAATCTGATCAAAATACCATTTAGCCAAAACAAGGAAATATTTCAACCATTATTTGTTAAGTAAGTTTGATAACTAAATTTTGACGATTCGGCAAAGTCACATATTTAGCATAACCCGAGTGAACATATACACACACACATACACACACACACACACACACACGCACACAAACACACACATATATATATAGTATAGAAAGCTTCACAGATTTACACTCTAAACATTTGAAAATTTTCCATTTTTTGTGTCACTTCAGTTACTTATTTCGACGTATCTGCTAATGTAACTTATATAATTTTCTCTAGTGTTTTTACAATGTTTTACTCATATTTTGTTATCATGGTATTATGTATAATTTTTTTTCTTTTGGGGTTCATCCGTTGTTTATGTAAACGTTTTGGGGATTTCAAAAACAAGTCAAAAACAAGTCAGTCGTATTAACATAGCACCTCATTAGTGTTGATCAAATACCCTCCTTTCAACAATGATTTTAATATATAGCTTATGTCATACTAAATACAGTTTGTTATTTCATATACGGTATTATCATAATGTATTGTATATGGATGTAATTTTATATAACAGATCATTTATTTTTTCGAAACACAGCTTATTTACGTAGGCCACCCCCAAAACGTATCTGACAATGTAGGATCAGTAAGTATAGCAATAGACGTGACTTGCTGTTAGTGTCATTTCTATTGGGTGTTCACCCTCGTGAATATTAAATCTGTTGTGTCGGTTTGAATCTCAGACTGCATTCATATCAACTTATGTAATTATCGTTAAAAATACAAATTACACAGTAAAAGTACTTTGAATCCATTCTCTAGCAACATTTTCTACTTGAAAAATTGAAATTCTTTTCCACTGACCTTAAAGTTGATTTTTGTTCCTATACATACATATATATATGGCTTGGCTCCACGAAGAAAGATTCTGTCGCAGAGTTCTCCACAGCAGTACGACCATAGACTGTGAGACCTGTGTGCAGAGTAACCTTCCAGTCTAGCAATGGAGTTTTAAGGTGGAGTGCGACCACACCCTTTGATCTAAGTTTTTGCATCCTATGATCTACCGAGTTGGTGCGAATAGGATCAGGGCCCCTAGTTCGTATGTTTAACTGAAATGTCCTTCGAGCAGATGTGAGCAAGCAATGGAGGGTCTGCTGCCCCTTTGTAGACACTATGGCTGACCTGTTGTTAAGACTACGAACGTGAATTGCGAGGGCCCCCCTACCACCACGTAGAGTAGTATTTTTCAAACTTTATTTCACGTTTATTTGATTTAAAAAAATTGTATTTTACAAACTTTATTCAATTTTGGCACCTTCTAGCTGTCTTTATTACGTTAGCTGTGATAGGATAAGAGATATGTTACAAAGCAGTGCGTGGTGAATAAATACACACAATTGTATAGCATCTAGGATTCTTAGAGAATTTTGGTAACAGGAAGTTTTCGATGCTGCTTCTCCTCATCAGCCTTTTGTAGTTAGTTTCCTCTATATGTACAAATCTACAGCCTAAAATGTAGTTATTCACTAAATCTAGATCTGAAAATATCACTGTATGATTTGATTAAGCACTGAATTAAGTGCATTGTTAAAGAAAGGTGGTTACATTGAAAGATTAAATATTTGTTTTGTAAAATAAACGCTCTTTTCATCATTAGGTTGTGAACTTGATGTACCTAAGTATATAACAATTTTGCACAAGACAATTTTAAGTCATTATGACTGACGTTGATATATCTTGGTATAATAGTTATATACCAAGCTCAGTTTAGTCCGTCACGAGGGCTCCCTGGAAGGATCAGGTTCACTATACTAACAGACTGGCCTACTAAACAAGTTCACTGATCATCACCCATAAGAAAGCTCCCATGTCAGGGACGGCGTTTCATACATGGTTCCATCTAAAAGCCAATGGTATTTCAACGGCTGATTGTATGTCAACACTCACCAAAAGTTGTTTTAATAACATCTCTGACGCTACAAATCTTCCTAAAAAGAAAATATTTGTTTTCATCGTTATTTTCTTAGCCAAGAATAATATCGAAGATAAGAAAGGAATCTGAATCAGATTTGATGACCTTGTTTTTGCAGTGAAATGTAGACTTTCAATGTCTGGACCGCTTGTTTACGAAAACACATTTCAAAGAGGGAACGCGATCCTAAAGACTCTTGTTCCAATCCAAATTTATCAATGCAACATGCTATATTTAAACAACATTTTAAGTCTTACAGTACTAATCAATATAGATCTATACAATATTTCTCTTTCTTGTAATCTGTTTCCCAGAGCTTTTTGTAGATTTTCCTTCCATTTTTTTTTTCTCAGGGAATAATTGAAATCTCACAAAAGGATACAGCGTCAGTTGGTTCGGTCTGATTAATTGATGACAGTTGGAACGTCTTTACAGTTGGCTAAACAACACTTAAAGAAATCTATAGTTGTTGTGGGAAGTTCATCGTTCGTATGTCGCACCTAAAACAGAGGGGGCGTCGAAGTTCACAAGGTTTATGAAAAAATCCATAGTTAGTCACATCGGTCACTTAGGTAGCATTTGTAAAAAAAAAGAGAATACCTAATGAGGAGAACATTGTCCATATTTAATTTGCGATTAGCAATTTTAAGTGTCATTTTGTGGGCTTTGGTTAAAAAAAAAAGAAGGAATAGTTTACCATTGTTAGAAATATATGTAAATTTTTAACTTAGAATTTATCTGAACAGATAATTTACTTATTTCCTTTTTTGTTGGATCTTGGAAGTTTTCGAATCAAGGTTTTTCATTTTCGAACGAATTCTCTTACCCCAGACAATTATACAAAAAGTTAATTTAACATGCTTTCATTGTTTAGTAACACAGGCGTAGTTAACGCCCTTTTTTATCACTAAGCTCAGCACAGCAGACTACGCCGTCAAGATGGAACTCAATACGTTAGTAATGATATGCAGGACTCTGTGATAGACATTTGCATCTTCAATATGAATATAAGGTGTTGCAAAAAGGTGTCTCAAATGTGACTGACCATTCACTCCAGATTTCTGTCTAATCACAGTGAAATCGATATCAATCGATTGCTTAATGTCTGAAGATTCTTTGACACTTTAGCTTGGCAAACATCCTCATTATTATGGCGATGACACTAACGTTAGAATTGAGGTGCAAAATCACCGCCGGGCAAGGTGTAGGGTCAACGATTTCTTTTTGAGCGGCTACATCAAGAGTGCCACAAAGCCAAGAGACCTTGAATTAGAGATTGTCGTACAAACATCCCCCGAGAAATGGTTATTAAGGTCGGAAGTCCCCGTGTCAATTGCTGGCTCAGCTGAACTGCCATGAAGATGTTGGTCCACATGTATGAGTCTACCAGTGGAATTTTTTATTTGAACTTGGCGAAATTCGAAAAAAAATAATTCTCCAACATTTTAGTTTATTTATACCGATTTTGAAAAGGTTTTTTTTTTGCTAGTGATTTTTGTGATACACTGTAGGTTAAAAATAAAGTAACAATTATCTATATTAAAATCCTAAGAAAGAAGACTCTTTGTCCCACTTTGAGAATTTCAGGTATGAAAATAGGAGCACTCTTTTCTACATTTTTATATTTATTTCTTCTGTGATCGTCCGAAATCCTACGGAACAGAATTAAGCGACAAAGAGACCCATAAACTAGGACTCAGCTTATCCAGGTGATCCTGCTATTTCGGTGCAAGAGTTTTTTACTCGCTGTTTTGATATTATTGTAAAAAAGAGATTTAAGGAGTTTTATTTGGGACGAAAGGGTTCATATCAAGTTATCCAATGTTAAATTTCGTTTAAAAACACGACAGTATTTAGAAGCCGAATAATGATTAACTCATGGCTACTTCAAAAATTGAACATACTTGGAATCGATATCATACTATATCCACCATATTATCTGAGTTTTAATGATTATTATGTACTCTAAGCACTGAGATATCTTTTCCAAGAATAAATGCTTTCATAACCAGTAGCTACAGAGAAATTTTTCAAGAAGTCGTCAGAGATACGTCAATGACTCTGGGGAAAATTTTGATTTGATCGTACTCTACATGGATAGCATCACTCATAGTTCCAAAACAGCAGTTGTTCTGCACAATTTACTCTCCTAAATGATCAGGTCGTTCGGAACATTATGCCTCATGTTTAGAAACGGGATAAAAACATGTTCAAATGGATAAAGGTTAAATTTATTTGTCAAGGACATAATTGTCATTATGAGCAATGAAAAAACCTACTGTGAAAAAAAATTCTTTTATTCCCTGTTGATGAATGTTAGATCTGTTCAGCCTTTGTTCATTTGTCTCAAGTCTGGGATTACAGATATCAATATAAAAAGTCGTGAGAGGCCCAAACTTATTCTTAATTATGAACAATTATATACAGCAGCGCCTAACAGTATACAAATAACGGTTGGAACATTTTCTTGGGAGTTTAAGACTTCAACAGTGGCCGTATCACGCCATCTCTGGGCAAAAGGAAAAATTAAAAAGTTTGAAAAATGGGACCCAGGTATGCTGAATGATATGCTTCATAACAGGGTAAGACTCACATCCCTCTTCTGGGTGCTTCCAAGCTTAGAGGAATATGGATATGGATTCATGCAGCATCCTTCATATCTACCTTGTGTTTCTCCCGCATATTATCATCTTTTGAAGCATTTTGGAATTTGTATCCTTGATAGGAAATTCAATGATAATTCATGCTTTTGCTGAATTTATAACCATTAAACTAGAACGATTACGTAGACATGGCATATTAAAATAAAAGTTATTGCTTCAAACATATACGCTAAGATACACACATAGAGGAAAGACTTTATTTTAGAATTATTGGAAACCCTCACATCAATTTACCCATTTTCATATGGGTCACTTTTATTGCTAAAAGTGGCTGTATTTAAAAAATAGCTATCGGTAAGATTTGATTGCTAGGTAAGTATGTAGATTTAATTTCCTATGTATTAACGTTAATTCTGAATTTTATGAGTGACCAATAGAATTATCTACGGATGAGAAAAAAGAAAGGTTAAAAGTTTTCGTGCTTGACACCACTTTCCTCGAAGGACAGTAATTGTCGCCATTGTGGCGCTCACTTCAAATGAATTAGACATAAAAGAGACCCACCCACGCCGATAGAGTATTCTTTAGATAGACAAACAAACAAAATCCACTTCGTCCCTGAGGTAGTATCATAATTCTCAGATTCCAGTGATCATGTTTGAATCCAGGTAATAGCAAGGATTCCGAATTCTGATTTTAAAGCTTGATAAGTAGACTTGGATGCAGCACTATCTCCTTGGTTTGTGATCATCTCCATTTTGCTCTGTGCCAAATCAAGTCAGGCTTCCTCAATAACATCAGCATGTAATGAAAGGGTTCACGATAGCGAACGAAGACTTTGGTTCTCAAGATTCAAACTGAAATAGCCTCCATTGCGCATGTCTGAATCAATGTATCAACATTTGCCTCAACCTGCAGAGTATGTGACTAGCAATAAATATATTCGAATCTCAACCCCTATCCCTCATAACAGTGATTTCAGCGAAGAGATCAGTTACGCAATGTGCAAAATATCCAACAATCTCTTTACCGGAAATGTCCAACTGTGAATACATCATTTGTAGGTTACGTAGTTTTATTGTTGTTTTTTTCTACTAAGCTTAACATAGTCTGTCACAGCACCACATCAGTGATGCACTTTATGGTGATCGAACTCTCTAAACTGGCAAAAGTGTATAAAACTGCTTCAAAATGGTCGGGGCAAATCTTTATCAAGCTTGTCTCTAGTTGGCACAGGGCCCCGATGATCTCACTAAACAAGAAAAGGTGTGTAAAACTGTCTGGCTAGCAATTGCTTTAAAGCCAAGGGTCAAAGGTAAATCTTATGTTCAGTTGGCACGGGGCCCTGCCAGGACATATACTAATCTCAGTTTAGTACAGCACAAGCACTGATAGGAGGTACAAAGATTTTTGTACTCCATCCTGTCTTGAAAATAAGTATCGTTACCTTTTACTTCGGCTCGAACACCGATCACTAGCACCACTGGAAAATAAGTAACTCTCTCAACCTTAAAGCAGATGTCTTTATTGAGCTAAGCTTTATCTGACACAAGGCCACATCCATTGAGAACCAAACTTGTTATGCCAATGAATGGCTTGTTAGTCTTGCATATTAACAATCGCTTGACGACAGGCGCCAAATTCGTAGTAATCATGAAGCTCACGGTGATGAACGGACTCACAAGCAATCGATTGTGAGACAAGCACGTTGATCATCGTTTTATTGAAGATTTTAGCCTACTTTTGTTGGATTCGGCTAAAATTCTGTGTCATGTATCATCTTGTGAGGAAGAGACTATTTAGCTGTGGCTTCCAAGAATAGCAAAGTGTAATATCAATCTCTGCCAACAAAGTATCTGAGGTGGGGTCATAAACGGTATAGTCTTAAATATTATTTTTTTTCATTCTTTGGTCAAGATACCAGGGATCAAATCTCAGATCAGCGCGGGCTTTCTAGTCTTGTAATTCAAACGGTTAATTTTTCTCTTGACACTTCAAAGACATAACATTGACAACTCTAATAGTTCCATTATCTAAGGCTTGATCAATAGATTTTGATCACTCCGATAATGTGTTGACAGATGGGACATCTTTACGGTTGGTTAAACATCAAACCAAGAAATTTAATCGTGTGAAATGTTCATATTCTGCTATCACCCTGCTCTGTCTGTCTGTCTGTCTGTCTGTCTCTGTCTCTGTCTCTCTCTCTTAACATGTATACACGGGGTGTCTAAAAATGACTACACATTTTTTTCCAATTTTCTTCATCTCAGTGAAATTGATATCAATCGATGGCTCAATGACTGAAAATTTTCGGACGCTTGAGCTGCACATGTATCCTCATTAGTATGGCCATAGCACTCATTTTGAAAATGCTCAGTCACAGACTGGAAAGGTTTGGGGTGAGCAATCTCTTTTTTTGGGACCACATCAAGAGTAAAGTTGATGCAACAAGATCAAAAGACCTTTATAAACTCAAGGCGATGATCAGTGATTGTTGTGCAAACGTCTAATTCAAAATGCTTGCTGATGTTGGGAATGCCTGTGTTTGTTGCTGGTTCGGTTGAAGAGCTATGAAGAGATTTAATCACAAGTAGACGTCCATCAGTGAGATAATTTTCATTTGAACATGACAAAATTTTAATAATGCACAAACAAGCACACACACACACACACACACACACACACACACATATATATATATATATATATATATATATATATAAACATAAACATACTCCTTCTCAAGCACACGCATAAGCACATACACATGGGCACACACACACATTTCTCTCTCTCTCTCTCTCTATATATATATATATATATATATATATATATATAGATAGATAGATGGATAGATATGTGTGCGTGTGCATGTGTGTGCTTATGCGTGTGCTTGAGAAGGAGTATGTTTATGTGTGAGTCAGTATATTTGCGTAGGTTTATTGACCACTTTTGTAGCCTAACTCAGAAAGAGTGCATAAAGACTTACTCTTACTCGAATTGTGTTTTATTTCCCTTGAGTTATTTGTAAACAATTTAATTTGATTTCGTTTATTGGTGAGTCCTTTGCCCCAAGGGTTCATCATAATATTTTGTTAATTTTTCAATAACTCATCATGAATTAGCTTCCATCTTAACTTAACTGAGAGTTATTTACTGAGCTTCGCTTATCATTTGCCAAATATAAACGCGGGGCACCCTGTTCAAATTTGAATTCAGATGACGTCAAATTATATTTTTGTTAAACTCTGGTCGATTTTTGAGGCTAGAGGTGGCTTTGTTTTCCTACAATAACAACAACAATCCTCAATTTACGGGAGTGAACTCTTCGCCGTTTTTCCCGTCACTTTAAACTGGCTAAGCTAAAGTGTCAAATCTTACATATCTACAAAAATGTATGCAACATATACATAGGAGCTTAGTTCATTCTAGTGAATAAATGCATTTATACTGAAAATATACAATTCTATAATCGTTTATTTTATATACAGTACCAAAATTGTAGTCATCATCCTGAAGTGAAGTGGGAGAGGGTTTCACTCAGCAGTCACCAGGCTTTTTAGAAAATAATTTTCTCCTGGCACTACCACAGTAAAGCAGCAAGCGAAGATTGAACTCATGAACTGGTCAGTTATTCTGAGTGACAAACTGTTAAACCATTGCGCTATGGCAGTGCCTGAGTCTTATCCACTGATGGAGCTAGTTTATAATGCGATTTCTAAATTTACACATTACACAGGAGAACTATGCACTTGTAAAATCTCGGATCCCTTTGCAATATTTACCGAAGAATTAGAAATTTCCCAAACTAAATTGATGGCTCATGGGTTGAGTCGTTTATTTGATACCGCTAGATCAAGGGTTCAAGCTATGGTGATAAGTACTTTTTAACTTGACAAATCATTGAAAAGAGAATTCCGGCCTTTCTACCGCCATTTTACCTAATTTAGGATTTATTGTTGAAAAAGATGTCTGAGTTCAAGATGAGATCATTCTACTTTTCATTTCTTCGTATCTGCGGGGGCAGAATGGCTGAAACTCATTTCGCAGTGAGAAGCTACTTGAATTAATCAGAACAAACTTTTTATTTGATAATAGTCGCAAATTTAGATAATCCTTGTCATTAAGATCTTCCTTTCACAAATAGATATTTTGGAGCAGAGTGCCAGGAGGTGCAAATCTAATCGTTTAATTAGATCATGTCCGCTAGACAAAAAACACATTATTTCACAGAAGGATGACGATTTCAAAACGCAAAGATATTCAAGGATATCAAAATTCATTTTAGGATTTCATAAGTACCGGTTACACCCGCTATCCGAAAGCATTGTTTCTATCTAAAGAGATCGTAGACCGATATGGCGTAAAACGAAGAGGTAATCACTATTACTATTATGAAAGAAGATTTTGAGCATTCCCAGACACAAAAAGTAAGTTAGACCTATGTAATCGATGGGGGGGGGGCAGGAGGCTGAGTGTAGGAGGAAGAGGAAAGGGTATGTCATGACTGTATAGCAGCTGTGCAAAAGTTTTTGCTTTTTGTTGTTTTTTCAAGAAAACGAAAAAACAGCACAAAGCGAACGTTCGAAAGATGTGTGTGTGTGGGGGGGGGAACAGATCTCTTAATAAACTTTTCCAAGAATCAACTGATTGAAGAAAAATACAGGTATAACCTGTTTCACGGGAATTAGGTTCACCCTGCTTTTACGAAACACTTCAAGCCACCTCAGCTTCGTTGTAAGTCTGTGAACATCTCCGCTTCTGTATTGATTTATTTTGCGTGTCAGTTTTAGTTGATATCCCTCAGGTATCAGAAAAGCCTTTGGGAGATCGTAAGGATGCAGTACTCAGTGTAAGACTGACAGGCATAGTAGAAGGTTTTTGGGGATCTGGAAACGCTCAAAACTTGTTTCCCCGTACAGATTATCAATTGTTCTTTCTTCCTGTGCCATTCCAGCTTGCGGAATGTTTGTAATTTTGGACAACCGGGGAAATTGGTATTGGAAATCTCTGATCCGGGGGCGAATGATCCATTGCAGAGTCTTAAAACAATCATTTACACTTTGGTAGAGATCATTTACACGTTTTTCATACCATATATGAGTGCAACATTGTAATAAATTGGGAGAAAACCATTATTGAAAATGCGTAACAACAACCAAAATCAAACAAGCTGAAGAAAGAGTTCGTCTTATTACAACTTGTATGTAATATTAATAGAAATCGATGACACGGATATTGCAATTTTTATTTCTATTGATATCCAATATATCATTGTTTCTCATGTTAAAGAGGGGAGGTAATTTGGTTTGTCACCGAAAATGACAAAAGTATACGTTTCACGTTAAATATTGATATGCCTTCACGTTGCAGGCTGATAATACTGACATTTTGATAAATTATACATTTTCACCTAAATACAACCAAATCTTTTTTCTCTCTTCTTTTGGCTTAGACTTCTTGTCAACTAGTTCATAGGTAGGTCTACAAGGAAATTAACTAAAGTTGGCAGTAAATTTCATAATCTTAAACTGACATGTACTTGATAGAGGGCAAATCTACTATGATTTGTTCAGTTGGTTACTGAAAGTCCTCTTGAAGGCAGTTCAGTAAGAGATTTGTTTAGGATGTTTATGTGTTTAGTTCGAATTAATGCTTATGTCCAAGCGAGATTACCCGACACCCATGGTTCTGAAACCTAGCCAATGCAACAGGTTACCATCTACAACGAATCATGAACTGTAATGACTTTAAATCTCCCCGATCGTAAATTACTTAAACACCGAATTCACTTGAATACCAGACTTACTTTAACACTTTTGAGCCACTCTACCAAATAGTGTTTGATTGGGTTCCGTATTTTGTCATATTTCATATTCTTTTTCTTATGATTATTACTCACCTCGAATACCTCTCTTGATAAACTTTCAATATTTCATTCATTCGGCTTTTCAATATGATTGACAGTTGAATGAATGTTATACATTTCATATAGAGACATTAGTTTTATTCTAGGTCTATATGACCTAGTATTCATACATAACGTAATTATTGACCCTTAAAGCAATTCTAAAAGCCAATAAAAGGGTTAGACTGGGGAGAAAAAAGCTCTTAGAAATCAAAAAATCTGAGAGATTATCAACAAAATCAGTTTCCAATACTTAGTTTATTCCGTTAGCCATCGAATTTTCAAGTGGATTTATGTTATTATCGAGAACATTAGTACGAAGTAAACATGTAGCCTCGGCCGAGATTTGGACACGTTTCACTAATTCGGTTTTTCATGCCGGTAACCATACTGCATATCTTATATTTCTTGTGAAAATGTATTTGACCGACAGCACTGTACGCTATTTGTTTTAAAACTAACCCAGAGGGAGAAAATCATAAATTTCTAAACGAAGTATATTTTTACGGAGATTTCCAGGTTTAAAATAATTTCAATGAAATGAACGACTAAATTGATTTATCAATGTGGATTTATCAAATATCATTATGAGCTGCGTTTTTTCCCTTTCTCTATTTTTGTACCAGTATTCAGAATCAACAATCTGGATCGACCAATTCCAATTAGTAATATGTATGCATTATTTTTTAGTATTCTAATTACTGTGGGTAAATATTTCTACAATGAGAGAGAGAAAAAAGTTTATTTTTTACTTATTGCTATCAGTGTGCTGCAAGATCTATTAATACAAAAAAAAATAAGAAAGAAAAATAGGCTTGAGCTATAAGCAATAAACAAGACCTCCTCCTGATGCGACAGCTTATGGGTTGAAACACAAACCTACGATCAAGTATTCGCACGCTCCGGGTTTTACGAAACTTTTTTCTCACGTTTCATGAAAAGTTAAAGGTCGAAAATTCCTAGATCATTTTTATGATTAATCGATTAAATTCAAGGTGGGAGTGAGCCTGTAAGAAAGCATGATTCTGTATTGAGCATATGAGAAATTGTCTCGAAATACATATATATTTCAACTCCGAATCGTCACTTTGCTTATTCACGGTCTATATCTGATCGATTTGTAACTTTCAACGCGACAGTTATATTATCAAGAAATGTATCTGTTTTATCACATTGAAACGATCTTGTTATCACAAGATGGCTATATCAACCCGCCTAGACATCGCAAATAGAATAAGCAATTGAAGAAAATGGGGTTATTGCAGGTATCGAACCTGCAACCGATAGGGTAATGCTTCAACGTAGCGTTGCTGTTGCTATTGAGCTAAACTGCAACTCGTATTGCAAAGACCCAAGTAGATATAGACCGTGAAAAAGAAAAGTGAAAATTTGGTGTTAAAATAGTTATTTAAGCCTTTGCATGGCTGGCAGCTGTTCAGCTAAATGGTAAGAGCAACGCTACATTGAAGCGACAACCATATATATATATATATATATATATATATATATATGGTACAAATCAGGATAACGGTATATATATATATACATATATATATATATATATATATATATTATATATATATATATATATATATATATATATATATATATATATTTATATATACTGCTAGCCTGATTTGTACCATATATATATATATATATATATATATATATATATATATATATATATATATATGTGTGTGTGTGTGTGTGGTACAAATCAGGCTAGCAGTATAACATAGTATAAATATAAAGCCACTTCTGATATGTAATGGATTTATTTCACAGAGTGCTCGATACATACAACTTTTTACTATTGAAGTTAAATTGTTTTAGAGTAGAGCTGGAAATAAATATTTGCCTGATGAGGCCCACCGATGGCAGAAACATGAGCTAGATTGTGTAGCGTATCCACATTCTACTATATATATGTATATATATATATATATATATATATATATATATATATATATATATATATATATACATATATATATATATATATGGTGCATCATCGTAGAGTAATGGTTAGTAAGCTTTTCTGTCTATCATAACTGCACTGACTTCGATTTTCACAAGGTGTCCTACACTTTTGGCCAGGTAATTTACTATCTTCAGACATAGATGGATAAATCTATAAATAAATCTGTCAATGCATTGAGAAATAGAAAGCGGGTATAACTTGCAATGACCAGCTCGTCTGATAGAGGGATACTTAACTTAGCGTGAACCTACATTGAGCGTACGAATAATATGTTGCACTAGTTTCTCAAGCTGGGGAGACTTGCCTACTTTAAATACACAATTTGAATATCTTTTTGGCGTCTTATTGCTGGAAATAAATTATTGTCCGCGGACACATGCTGCCAAACGATCGTTAGCAAGTTAATAAGGCAAATCATAAACACACACGCACGCGCACACACACACACACTCACACACCACACACACTCACACACCACACACACACACACATACATATATATATATATATATATATATATATATATATGTATATATATATGTACACATACGTATGTATGTGAATACATCTATATACAGTATCGCTCATAATAAGTACATGCCTACCAATTTTTTTTATAAAAAGTTAATTTTTTTTAACCAAATATCATCATCATCATCATCATCATCATCATCATCATCATTAGTCTTTTAACGTCCTTTGTTGGACATAGACCTTCCCCAGGATTCATCACGCTTCTCTATTATGGGCATTGCGGAGCCAGTACATCCTGAACTTGTCTAGCTCGTCTCTCAATCGAATATTCTGCCGGCTTCGTTTACGCATGTGATCTTGAGGGACCCTTGTCGTGAGTCGTGATGTCCATCGGTTATCCACCAATCTTGCAACATGGCCAGCCCACCGCCATTTGAGATTTTTTATGGATTCTATGACGTCCCTGACTTTTGTCTTTCCTCGAATGAACTGTGCTGTCTTGTGATCTCTCCATGTGAGACCCAGCATAATTCTTTCATGTGCTCATTGCATGGTTATTTTAATATTTCTTGCGGGGCATTTTAGAATCAAAGCGGATTTTATTAGATACTATTTATCACCAAACTCTGCAGCATTGAAACTTTGTAACAAAAATATGTAGCAGTAAATGATTAGCGCAAAAGAAGTTATTCAAAATCAATATTTGGTGTGACCACTTTATTTTCTACAATTGCTCCTAGTCCCGGTGGAATAGACATCATCAGATTCGCGCGAACGGTCTGGTAATATGCAGTCTTTCATTTCGTCGATAGAACGCTGCTCACTAATACCATCAGGGGTCATACGGCACCCAGACCACGACATTTCTATCACCATGGCTCAACTGTTGAGTTCAAACGTTTTCCTTGTACACCTTGCAATGACAACGCCAAAATCACCGGATGCCATCACACTCACATAGATTGATTTTCATTTCCTCTGATCAGATTTGTTTGTCCTGAAACCTTTATCTTTTGTGCAAACTTTAAACCAGCTTGAAATCTCCTGATATAAAGAATAGACCTTGGGGTCTACTTGCATGGTCGACCTGGTCGTTTCTGTACACCTCCAACTTTTCCACGTTTCTTGTAATGTTGCACAATTTTGCTTAACATCCGTCTAATACATATTTCGGGGTAGCCGAGGTTCTGTTTGTGCTGATTGATAATATGTTTCTTCAAATTTGGGGAGAGTTCTCTTCCACGTGAAGCCATTTCTGAAATGACCGTCTGTCCATTGTAAACTATGTCTTTATACGAACTATTTAAATGTTGTAGGCTCTATTTATATCTGAATTTATTAAAATCCCCAGCAGGTTGAAATATCAAGTTATATTTGAAAATATACTTACAAAATAGAATGGAATAAATTCCTTTTATAGGGGTGTATTCATTTTCAGATCGAACTATATGTATGTTTTCCGAAACAAGGTTTCAATGCTGTTTGATAATAAATGATGTCTGATAATATATGTTTTAATTATGACATCATTATAAAATATACGATATTTTATGATATATTTTTTTATAAAAAAGAAAAAAAATGATAGGTATGTATTTATTTATGGGCGATACTTTGTGTATATGCGGATACTCACAAGATTATCCTAGGATATACATCAAATACACTAACGTTATCATTTCATAAATTTGTGGATTTCTCATCTTTCTCTTGTGAAGGCGTAAGTTGGGCTTTTATACGTAATCGTTGTAGAGGGGGGCAGGCAGGTAGGCAGACAGACAGACAGACAGATATGAAGAGAGAATCAGACCGGATTGAGAGTGGGGGATTTATTGTATAGATACATGTCTGCTGGTTTTATTGTACAAAACACCAACTGTAAAGATAGGTAGATATAAAGCGAATGAAACTTATGCAATGCCACGTCATATGAATGAACAGATGAAAAGTAGAAGCCAGACTTATGTGACCAATTCTATGTCACAGACCATTGCAGACAACAACAGCTAATTTGTAATTTCCTAACCCCATCCTTAAACACTTTGTTGACACTGCACCGGCTGTTATCGAATTCTACACAGCACTTATAATTATCACAAAATGTTGTACACGTAGAAAATAAACTAAATGAAAGTTTCTCGTCGTTACTTGGATGACTATTGTCTTTAAAATGGAACGAGGCCGGAAGTGTCGCATTTCTAATTCGTACGTCCGAATCTGAGTGGAGCAAATATTGAAATTTTGAAAGTAACTCTATTTCTCTGTTTGGTTTTTAGTTGTTTAAGGGGATGTACATTAAGAGTTTGTGATTTTTTTCGCCGATTTTACATATCGTCTTTAAATCCACTTTTACAAAATGCTATGTAAGGATATATATATATATATATATATATATATATATATATATTTATATATATATATATATTTATATATATTTATATATATATATATATATATATATATATATATATATATGTATATATGAGAGGGTATAGAAATTATATTAAAAATGATCTCCCATCGTTAAATGGATGATGTATCATCCTACTCAGATAATGTAAATAGAATAAACAATCGGAGTAAATAGAGCAGCTACAGGAATCAAGCCTGTTTCTATATAATATAATGCAATTTATAATTATATATATATATATATATATATATATATATATATATATATATATATATATATATATAGAGAGAGAGAGAGAGAGAGAGAGAGGGAGAGATAAATATTTATATACATATATATGTGTGTGTGTGCTTGTGTGTTATTTTTCGTTGTGTGTTTGCAATATCAATCGCACTATTTTGTTTTACAATAATCTTAATAAAAAAAGAAGTACAGTTGAAAATTAATTATTTTCTTTTAGATCTCTTCCCAATCTTAAGTATATATGTGTATTATTCCATTAAGAAATGGATATATGATCCGATAGCAATGATTATAAACTGCATTATGCTACATTGAAACTTTATTTGACATGATATCCTGTTATTACGCAATAAATGTATCATTTGGCTTAGACAACAAAAATAGAATAAATAATCCGAGAAAATGGGGCTGCTGCAGAAATCGATCCTGTGACCGATAACCTAGTTGTTTCAACGTTGTGTTGCTATTACCATTGAGCTAAACAGCCGCCGGTTATGCAAAGGCCCAAATAACTACTTCAACTCCGAATTCCCATTTTGTCCACTCACAGTATATATCTGCACTATTTGTTTCTTCCAACACGAAATCATATTATTAAGAAATGGATATATGATTTGAAAGAAATTATCATAAATTGCGTTATATTATATTGAAACCCTATTTGAAATGATCTCCTATTATTACTCAGCGAATGTATCATTTGGCCCAGATAATTTAAATAGAATAAACAATCAAAGGTTCAATGCCAGCAGCAGCCCTATTTTCTTTGATTATTTATTCTATTCACTATACTAGCAAGCAACAGAAAAAAGACCTTAATAACGACCCCCCTACAACAAGTACGTAAAACCTATTAGGACCAATGTAGACACACTATGGAGAGATATCTAGTGAACCACAAACTCAATGCATGTGCCACACCTGGACATTTATTAGAAACCGTCAACCAAAACTGTCATAAAACTGACAACATAAGTTTCTTCAGTTTTGGCAGACTCGCTATGTATTACGCATCTATGAAGTTAGAGACTGCCTATTTAAACATTTACACCTTATTATGTCTCAAAGGTTTTTGAACCTGCTCCCATAGTAAATGTAAGTTTATGCTAACTTGGCCCCTTGGTATGCACCCAGCAGAATTCACGGTTGTTTTCTGAAAATTAAGATCTTTTTATAGTTATCACTGCTCAACGAAAAGCGAGAGATGTGGCTTATCTATCGATCACCAATTTGCACAATTATTTAATTGATCACCCTCAACATGAAATTCTGCCAAAAGACGCTTGCAATAGGACGGTTTCTATGTTAAGCTTAATCGGGCACAGCGCAAAGTTTGTAAAATGATACCACTAGCCCGGCGAGTCTAGGATGCTATTCATTGCTCAGTTTCAGCTGTCTCACACACTCAAACACACCCTCTGGCTTTCTTTCTCCCTCTCTCTCTCTCCTTCTCTCTCTCTCTCTCTCTCTCTCTCTCTCTATATATATATATATATATATATATATATATATATCAATTGAAATTTATATAAAAGTTGATTAATTAAATTTTGCACTACAGCAGGCGATCAATGTATATAAATATGTATGTATGTTTGGGCACGCTTGTACGTGTATACATGACAAATAAAAGAAAGCAAGGGAATATAAAGGTGAGAAAAAAGTGACGCTTGAACTTATACTAAGTTAAAACTCAATCAAAGCAAAACACCAAAGAGAAAAGAAAAGAAAGAACAAATGACAAAATGGAAATTTCTCTTGAAGGGTTCAATTTTCACAGGCAATCTACTATCGAATTACTCCTCTGAACTGACAAAATACGTTTTCAGTCAACTATGGCATATACTTAGATAAACAAAAACAACCAAAAAACCCATAAGATCAAATGGCCAAGCTAGTTCGACTAAGTTAAGCAGCTGGATAATACTATATTATCGTTCCCTCTATTTTCTTTACTGTTGCTAAGATTATTGCGTCCCATTTTCCCCTTTTATTTTGCTGGTGTGGGACTCTGAACTTGGTACCAATTTGTACAGGCCACTATTCTATCCGGTTACTTTTAAAAGGGGTAGAAGCTTCCATCGGAGTGTTTTCGGATGTGAGCTTAAAGTTGCACAAACAGTCGATCTATAGTGATAATCCTTCAAATAGTCGATAGAAGTCTACCAACAGTTTGGGTATCTATTAAGTGTTGACGTCCTGCAGTTTATCTACCATGGTCAGCCATACTATCGGAATACTTCTAAAGAGGCAGGGGGCAGATTTCTCTGCTAGCTAGGACATCTGTCAGGAGGAGGAAACTCCTGTTAAACCTACTACCTAAGGGCCTTGCATTTATCTGCGCCACTTTGGTGGACCACAACATGCAAACCCTTTGTTCAAAAAGTGGGTGTGGCCGTTGCATTTCATCTTGAAACTCCATCGCACAAACCGGGGGGATATTCTGCGTACAAGCCCAACTGACTAGGGTCCTAAGGTCGTGGGAAACGATCAGAAAATCCCCATTTGCGAAACCAAGCCATTCAGCCATTCATACTTTGCAGTCTCTGTTTCTTCCTCGTAGCACAAGCAACATCATTCAATTTAGATGGATAGAGTGCGCGAATGAGTGAGGGAGTTAGAGAGAGATAGAGAGACAGAGAGAGAATTTGTTTACGGAGAAAAACAGAAAATGTGACATTCTACTACTACTGATTTATACTAAAAATCTCGTTCGAATTTGACAGCTGCACTGATGCATACAGTGTTATTATGAACTATACATCACTCGCTGGTATTATGATAGAGAAAATTATTGTCAAGTTCCTAAGCGGCCACAATAACCTTTGCCATACACGTTACTTCGTTTCTATCTATTCACACATGTTCAAGATATTGCATATTTTTTTGGCTTTTTTCGTTTTATGTATGATTTTCTTTAAAGTATCTAAAGCAAAAGTAATAAAAAAAGAATAAAAGATACCAGAAGAAAATTTTGCTGATGGAAAGAAATATGAAAATTCCGAAGAGAATGCCATTTCATATCTTAATTGGTGTAAAAGATGAAGAAGGAGAAAAAATGTCGGCCAATGCTAGAGGCTAATTGAGGAACGCCGCGTAAGGTGGCTTGTCACTTGAGGTGGAGAGTTCTCTCAAGTGAGAGGCTGCAGGTTTTTGAAAAATGTGAGTGGAACATATGGAGTAGGTCATGTGACGTTGGAAGGAGTTATTCTGAAGAATATAAAAAACCAAAAAAAAAACCACCTTGCAACGTCTCCATCGAGTTCTGTTTAGTTCTTCCTTTCTCTCACTCTGTTTCTTACAATAGCACATGTACGCATGCACACATATGTGTACGTACTCAAATGAGTACATATGAATGCATGTACGCATTTATGCATGTGTACACATATATATGTGAAAACATGTGAATTTGTCTTCATATAAGCATGCCCTCTCAAAACTAATATGTATGACTGCAAGCAAGAATATACAGATTAAGCAAGTTGACTCTCTCTCTCTTTCTCTCTCTCTCTATATATATATATGTATATATGTGTGTGCTTGTGTTTGTGTATGTGCACGCGTATTTTGAGCGCTAATATCAATGTTCATGTATTGAGACTGACTGCTGGCGAGGGGGATACGCAACTCTACCAACCATTATGCAGACTACATGTGTATTTTCATCCTTTGGTTCGGTTTAATAAAGCATAATCGAATATACTTAACACCAAAGTTCAATCACGCTCACAGTTATCATATATATATATATATATATATATATATATATATATATATATATGTATATATATATATATATATATATATTTAGAAATGGATATATAATCCGACAGAAACAATTATAAATTTGCCTCATATCATTTTGGATCTGTATTTGAAATGATCTCCCGTTAATATACGTTGATTGTATCTATTGGCCTAGATAATGTAAATAGAACTAACAATGAAACAAGATGAATTCGTTCCCTGCAGCAGCCCCATTTTCTTCAATTGTTCATTCTATGTTGTCTCGTCCAAATGATACATTCTCCGTGTCACAAGATATCATTTCATATGGAGTGCTAAAATGATATAACGTAATATACATATATATGTATAACAAATATGAAATATAAATATACCAACATGATTATATACATACGATGTGCCTTCAGACTACAAATCTACATCAATACTAGTGTGATTAAAGACCACAGACGACGAGTTTTTCAATCACTTTTTTTCAAGTTATCTCGATGAATGGTGTATACAAGTATTTGATCGGGCGCGTTCCGCTATTCTTTTGGGATATTTTCAAGATCAAAGACCTTAATCTTTGCAGACAAAGACCATAATTATAGATGGTAGCCGATTTGTCTTCGGACAAATTCAATTTTTAGATTCCAGCATTATGGCGTTTACGCATTAAAATGACACAACCCATAAGGTATCACAATAAGCAGTTGCAGCGGCCTTTTAATGTCCACCGTTGAACATAAATCTCTCGAATTTTCGATTATTGGCGTCGCAAAGTCAGTACTTTCTGAACTTGTCTTGTTCGTCACGCTATTTTATCTTTTGCCAGCCACAATTTCGTGTATGATCTCTGCGGATCTACGTTGAGAGTCATGATGCACAGCAGTTGTCTGACATTCTTGCAACTAAACAAGCCCACAACCATGATTGAAAACAATATTATTCTGCTTTGGGTTCTTCATCTTTATAATACCAGCCTCAAAAGACAGAAACCCTTCTTTTTTTTACCTCCAATCGAAGGAGAAAATGATAATTACAAGATTTTAAAGCATCAAAATTTGCTTAGAAAATCTTATGCAGATTATTTTCAATGAAAGAAATTCCCCCTTTTATGTACATAACCACATCAATACGTTCAGAAATATACAATTGTGTTTATATGATCACACTTACAAAGTTTTGAATATTAGTTCGTATGTATGTATGTGTGTGTGTATGTCTATGTGTTTGTGTGTAAACATTGTACTCGTATAAACTTATATCTACAACCGAATGTGTGTAAATACATTTCTTTTAGTATATATATATATATATATATATATATATATATATATTTAGAGAGAGAGAGAGAGAGAGAGAGAGGGATTATATATATATATATATATATATATATATATATATATATATATATATATATATATATCAAAAGAGTAAAAAATCACAACGTATTACAGTTTGAGCACATCGGATGTATTCAAGTATCAGTACATACATGCGTATACCGTATATATACATCCATACATTCACACACATGATCGCATGGTCGTATAAAAAAAACCCACCCACATTATACAAAAAAACCTGCGTATAATGATCCACATACGTACATAAACGAATATTTAAACGCATCACTTCTCATATACACAAGAATGGATTTCCTTCTGTACAGATGAACGCGTTATCTTGAACGAATGAATGCCATAGCATGCATGCGTGTGAACAGGCAAACATCCATATCTTCCCCTTCTCTCACTCTCATTTTGACAGATCGAGGCAATACACACAGACGCTTTGATTACTGAAAGATTATCGAGAAAATCTACATTTTCTATGGAACTTCGAATTATTGATTATTCTTATTTTAAAACGTGTGTGCACATGTTTCTCGATGAATGTATGTGTGCAAAGATGCATTGCATTCACTTATTTAAAAAAATATGTAGACAGAGGCGTACAATCACGCTTTTCTATATAATGCATATACTTGCGTATATATATATATATATATATATATATATATATATATATATAGGCGTGCAGATGACTGTTTCTATTTATCAATTTGAATCCCTATGTATATCTATAAATTTATCTGTATGCACCTATATACATCCGTCTTTATTGATATATATATATATATATATATACATATATATATATATATAAAGAGAGAGAGAAAGAGAGAGAGAGAGAGAAAGAGAGGGGAAGAGAAAGACTGATATGCATATACAAGCTTATCTAAATGCATATAGATGTATTTTGTTTATCAATTTCTTGATATATCCGTAGATAAATCGGTAAGTCCGGTGTCTAATGATGGAAAGAGCATTTTCTTGCACAATACATATCTATTTTCAACATAATCTCCATCTTTGTCGATTCACTTGACTACATAACGCCCCCATCAATCACACAATTCGAATATTCTAGAGTGAAAACATCAGATCAAAATCCAGCAAATACGCAGGCTATGGATTTATTTGTTCTACCCTTCTATATATGATAATTATAAGAGATCATAATACAGCGTTATATTATACGGTTATATGTTCCTCCCACTCATTGATAAATATGTCGGTAAACATAGTCATCTATTTACTTACATCAATCTGTTTACTTACAGACAGGTAAGTATAAATTTAGATTCTCAGGGATGAGGCCAGATAGAGAAATGTCCCCAGAATTACAAAGCTAGACTGAGAGGTGTCAGATCGTTGAATCCTGTTTGCTATAAATGCAACTGCACAAACCAAAAGTCATTCACACTGCGCATGCACGTCTTCATTTATGGATGGACAGGTGCATTTATGCAAAATCGCCAAGATGGACGATAAGAAATCCTTTCCTTTTTTTTTTTAGTGATTTGTGAGTTTTCCGACTGGTTTTTTGTTCATTTTTTATTGTCTTCGCCATGTTTCCATACATAATCGAGGATTTTTTCACTCTGTAATAAATCTTCAGAATAAACAACAATATTCTCGGTTGGTGATTGCATGGGTAATCCCAAGTTTGAGATTAGAGCATTGCCTCGGCCGCGCATGTGCGTCAATTCAACAGTTTTATTTAAGATTCTATACGTTGCTATGGCAACGAACAGACACAGTTTCTACCTTATCACTTGAATTGTATGTTGCTCAATTCGAAGTAGCATTTTTTTAAATGAAATCAACGAACTTGGTTCAAATTTCGGCAGTCCAATTTACCTTAATAACCTTGGGAAGGATAACAACCCCTCTCCCATAATAGATAAGTTCAACGAATACTGTGCCGTGAAATCCATTACAACTTGTTGAATATTACATGGAGAGCAAATGTGCAGGGCCAAGTAACCCTCGAGAAATGTTATGATTCCACTTGGCACTCGGAAGATTGGTTAGATTGTCACATTTTGATTTATAAAAAACAAAAAAACTTCTATCTGCTGAATGCTAGTTAGGGGAGGAATGTAACAAGTCAAGTTACAAACATTTCCTCGGGAAATGCCATGAAAAACTCAACATGGTCCCTCAAAGATCTGTTTTATCAATGAATTATGTTTGTCGAAGATTTTTCAGGTTGTTACGTATGAAATATATTTTTTACAATTGTAGGATAGGATAGACATAACAATAACAATAACGATAATATAATTATCATATGGCATCTTCATAAAATTGTTTAGATTTAATGATCAAAAATTCAGTAAAATCGCGAAGAGTGGCTTCCCTATTATTGACTTTTTTTCTTACAGATATGACACTCAACTGTTTCAGGAGCTGATAATCTTTAGAATAAACGTCAAATGATTTGGAAGGTACTGCAAGACTTCATGTCCCTATTTTCTAGGTGTGCTGTCTATCACTGTCATAGATCATTTAATTCGGTTCACGTTGGGCCCATTTTCATAATGCTTCAATCTTTCCTATAACCTTGAGATTACATGATATGTTCGCTATAGGAGTTCTAGAATCGTTCAGAAAGTGCTCGAACCGTTTGTAGGTCGTTGGTCACTGCTGTCGATAATTCTTCATCATTAAGAACAGGTTCGAGCCTCAATCGTGGTTTTTATTATTAGGATCCATATTTTCAGATTTAAACCTATTGAACCAATGCTGAACCATTTTCAATGGAGAAGTGTTCATTTCAAATGTTTTGTTAATGATACCAATAGTTTGAACAGCATTATGCCTTAATTTGAAAAATAGTCCAGCTTCTCGAGCTGCTAAAGGCGCGAAAAACTAAAAAATAACTATTTATATCAATAGTAAAATTGAGTCTACAAAAATGCAATTACTGTTGTAAATCGTTTAGCTAGTAAAAAATTATTAAAACATTTCATATGCTACAACTTAATATTCATAGTCTTTAGTAGTCAATAATATTAAAAATACAAAACTGCAGACATTTTTTCCAATAGTTTAAAATCTTTTTTTTTCTACGTAGGATATTTGATGAATCTCTCCAGTCTATAATTTGCCATTGAAATTTCTACTTGTTCGACAAAATCAGTCAGTGCCTTTGATTGTATTGGTTACCGTGGGTATCTTAATTACATTAACACGTGGCATATACTCCAGGTTTCATCGAATATAATCAATAACGATACTAACTTATAAAGCTATTAGTGAGAATGGCGCAGCACAATCGTTCTACTCTCATTTCCCCACCCTTTCCATTTTGTACATTGCTTGGCTTAATGAATATCCCCTTTACATAATTGCTGTAGAGCAGTGGTAATGAAACTAGTCTCGCTAACCATTATTTCTGCAGTGAATTCAATCCTCATTGGGCTCTGCACATTTGTGGTCTCGTGCCAAACTCAGGGTCTCATGTACTCTTTATCCAAGCAGTGATTAGCAACTTAGTCTCACAAACCTTTACTATTGTATAGCGCCCCACATTTACTGTGTGCTAGATTAAGCTTTCTTCAGTTCTGTGTTTTCGATTTTGATCTCAGTGTTCTTTTTTCAGACGTTGCTGTTGCACATGATCTTCCTGAAGTTCATGTGTAGGCCGACTTTCTTGCTTTCCTCATTTAGTTCATCCAGCCTTAGTTGGAAGTCGTATAGATTATCTGCGAAAAAGGGCAATGTCGTTTGCAAATCTGAGGTTCTTCAGATATTTGCCGTCTATTTTGATTCCTTCATTCTCCCACTCTCGTCTTCTGGAGATCATTTCGAAGCTGGCTCTGTAGAGTTTGGGTGAGCTGGAATCTCTTTGTTTCACTTCTTTTGGGAACTGAAAGGACAACGAGTCTTGAAGTAGCCTGATAAAGGAGCCGCTGAGACTGTAAATATGTTGCAGCATTTGGACTTATACTGGATCTATACTTTTTAGAGTGATGGCCTGCATGACCTTAGGGATATCCTCAGAGTCGAAGACCTTTTTCAAATGCTGCAACAAGTTTATATTTCGCTGCCTTTTTTTAGCTGATTTTTCAAATAAAGGTGGTCTAAAACCAGCTTGCTCTCGTGGTTGGTTTTCATCGAGTATTTTTGTGATTCGGTTGATGACGATTTTTGTGAAAAATTTGTATACGTAGTTGAGTAGGCTTATAGGTCTATCGTTGTTGAGATCTTTTGGGTTTCCTTTTTTTCTTATATTAAAGCATTATGATTGCAGTGTTCCAATCATCTGGGGTTTTACTTTGATTTAGGCACAAGTTGAAAAGGACGGTCAGGTTCCTCGTGATAATCTTACCTGCTTTTCTGAGTGGGCTGATGGTGATGCTGTTTAGTTCCAAAACCTTTCTTTTCTTGGTCTATTTAATGGCTTGTTTCACCTCCCACGGGGTTACTTCTGGGAAATCCCCCAGTTGATTGCTCGCGTCTTGCGTATTCTGATTAATGTTTTAGGTAAAATTCTTTAGCATGTTTAACAATCCTGTCTCTTTTTCTTTAGTATGCTGGTCATTTGCTTCCACCCTGAATTGAGGCCTTCGTTTAAAGCTTTGAAGCCCTGACATTTTTCGAGAGTCGATTTGATGACTGCTGTCGTGTATCTTCTTCTGTCTTCCCATCGTTTTTTCCTGATTATTTTATTCAGTTAGGTCTCTACAATTTTCTCTTTTGTTGTTGTCGGTGGCTTGAGGTTTCTGTATTTTTCCATGAGATTCCTCTTTTCATCTGAGATTTTACTAATGGGTTGTTTGCTCATTGGTTTAAATGTAGAGGTGACTTCTATTATAGATGCTGTCATTTCGTCGTATAGTTCGTTGATGTTTGCGTCTTCTTGTTCAGTAAGGATTCTAAATCTGTTTTTCAGTTCAAGTTTGAAGGATCGAGTGTGGTCTTGCGGTATGCTTAGTGGTTGCAGTTTGGTTTGGAACATTTTTCAGCGTTCTTTGTTGGTATTTACTCGCATTTAGAAAGTAGACCACGACATCTACCTGAGGCAACGAATCTCCATAAGACCTTCAAAGGAAGAAGAAATCAAGCGAAAAATCACCCTTGGATGGCAAGCCTTTGGTAGAGCAAGCTCACCCTTCAAAAACAAGAAGATCCCATTAATCCTAAAAAGAATGGTATATAACCAATGCATCCTCCCGATAGTCACTTATGGAGCTGAAACATGGAACCTTACCAACAAACAGACCCACGAAATGAGAACCATGCAACGTGCACATGAGACAATCATGCTCAACCTCACAAGGACCACAAAACAGCACAGTGAATCCAGGAGAAGACAGGATTCAGGAACATCATAAAATCCATTAAAAAACTCAAATGGCAGTGGGCTGGCCATATTGCAAGAATGGCAGAAAACCGACGGACTCATTACATGGATCCTCAGAGATCACATGCACAACCGAAGACGACAGAGTATTTGATGGAGAGACGAGCTAGACAAATTTAGAAAGTACTGGCTCTGCAACACCCAAGGTCTTTGCAAAACGACGGACGTTAAAAGACTGATGATGAAGATGATGAAGATGATGATGATGATGACATTATGGTAGGCTTTGCAAATTCTGGCGAAATCGACATAATAATAATAATAATAATAATAATAATAATAATAATAATAATAATAATAATAATAATAATAATAATAATAATAATGATGATGATGATGCATCAACAAAGCACTATTTTCGCGGGAACACCAATAATAAAGTCCCAACTTGATAATGGCACTTAAAAAAACAAACGTGCTGTAAACTATATGGTTTCTTCAACTTGTTGATAAATTTATTCATATAACACAGGACACAAATATCTTTTTACCTAGTTCATATAAGTATGAAAGTCTCGAACAAGGAAGTTATCATTTTTCTTCTTTTAAAACTTGCTAATATTATCCTCCCCTTTCTATTTTGGTGTGTTCCTTCTTCCAAGTAGTTTTATCATATATAGTTCCATTAACACAGCATTGGGAATAATGATTTATTAGTCTCGTGTTAATTTTCTTTTTCTTGCTTATTTTGATTTCGATGCTTGGGTTCATGGGAATTCGTGGGAACTTGCAGCTTTACGTGTTCAGTATTGACTCAGTTCTCTTGGTGAGTTATTTGCTGCCTTAACAGCCGAAAGAAGCCTAGAAGTATGTGCCAAATGTTCCCGTATTAAATATTCCTCAGGATTTCACTCCCTATGTTCAAGCATAAATCTGCCATTATCCATCTTTATGGTCAATTTTCATTTGAAAAAAGAAATGATGTTACAAAACTATGGACTGATAAAATGCATATACAATTTGGGACATGTTCTTCCTGTCTCTCAATCTGTCTGTCTGTTTTGGTCTGTCTGTCTGTCAGTCTGTCCCTCACCCCTCTCTTTCTCTCTCTCTCTCTATATATATATATATATAGAGAGAGAGAGAGAGAGAGAGAGAGACAGAGAGAGAAAGAGTGAGAGAGAGAGACAGAGAGACACAGAGAGAGAGAGAGAGATAAAACTTACTACACGTAAAAAATGACTGGATTATTTACATATTGGCATTTCTGGCTGGGATCCAAGTATCTGTGAGCTCTACTCAGAATCAAAGTTTCTCTATGGGGCCCTCTGCTGAGAATCAGAATGTAACATCGGTCAAAATTAGAAATTGTTTTGTGCACAAAGAATATTACATGCGTTTTATGTTCGAAAAACGGGATCGGATGAATTTGGAATTCGAATAAGATTGTTTACATCGAATTTGTACTTAAGTAATGGACCACTTTTTCTTACACTCTGTTCCATTGAGAGTTTTCTAGACAAAATATCTCCTCATTGGCATGTCATAAGGATTGAAGAAGAAGAATACATGCATACACACACACACACACACACACACACACATATATATATATATATATATATATATATGTGTGTGAGAGAGAGAGTGTGTTGAGAGAGAGTGTGAATAATTGATAAAGTGTGTACAGATGTCTGAAGGATGGGTCAATCTATAGCAATGATTCAGCACTCAAGAGCACCCATCTTTTGTAAGATTTCCTTAATTTCTCAGCCAGGGAGCCTAATGAGAAAATAAATCCTTTGGTACGGTCAATAACGCTCAAACACTTTCGATTTTGTCTACGATCCCGTCTTCAGTACAAATAAGAACCGACACCCTATTTTGCATTATTCAAGGTAAGAAAAGCGCATTTATCGCGAAGTTATCGATTCCCCAGAATTCACCGTTTAACGTAGACACAACGATCACTGAACATAATGAAAAACGTATTGCTGTGTTGTTTCTTTTGTTCTGATTTTTTCCGATAGTTTATTTTTTTAACCATAAATACAATAATAATAATAATAATAATAATAATAATAATAATAATAATAACTGGAAAGCACCGGGTCCCGACGGGATCCATGGGTATTGGTTCAAAAAATTTACCACGTTACACGGTAGACTCACTCACCTACTCCAAAATTGTCTGAATGAAGGCAAAGCACCAGAATGGATGACTAAAGGCAGAACCACCCTCATCCAAAAAGACCCGGGAAAGGGGAACATAGCAAGCAACTATAGACCAATCACTTGCCTACCACTTATGTGGAAAATCCTGACCGGGCAAATAGCAGAGAGAATATACATGTCAATGGATAGAAGGGGGCTACTACCAGAAGAACAGAAAAGGTGTAGGATAGGAACCAAAGGGGCAAACGATTTACTCTACATAGACCAGATGATCTTAAAAGAAGTAAGGAAAAGGAGAAAGAATATCGCAATGGGATGGATAGATTACAAAAAGGCATACGATATGATTCCACATAGCTGGATACTCGAATGCCTTAGAATGTTCAAAATTAGCGAACCGGTGGTTAAATTCATTGGTAATTCAATGAAAGACTGGAAAGTAGATTTGACAGCCGCAGGGGACAAACTAGCCGAGGTAGGGATAAAAAGGGGGATCTTCCAAGGGGACTCGTTGTCCCCACTATTATTTGTTCTAACAATGATACCGCTTAACAGAATCCTGAAAAACAGCAAAGGATACCACTTCTCTAAAACAAAAGGAAAGGTCAACCACTTAATGTACATGGACGATATTAAATTGTTTGCGAAAAACAGGGGAGAGCTTGAGACTCTGT
This sequence comes from Thysanoteuthis rhombus, assembly GCA_963457665.1. Lineage (NCBI taxonomy): Eukaryota > Metazoa > Mollusca > Cephalopoda > Oegopsida > Thysanoteuthidae > Thysanoteuthis > Thysanoteuthis major. Next base: position 69,650,453 of record OY735201.1, on the reverse strand, counting down.
TCAACGAAGTAAGGGAATATAGTGAGGACATAGGAATGGAGTTTGGGATAGAAAAATGCGCAATCATGGTGATGCACAAAGGAAGGCTTTCAATGACTGAGGGAATTGAACTTCCGGACAACAACAAGATTAGGGCATTGACTGCACAAGACCGATACAAGTACCTAGGTGTCCTTGAATGTGACACGATAAAACGGGAAGAGATGAAGGAGAAGATTAAGAGGGAATACCTTAGAAGGATAAGGAAAATATTAGAAACCAAATTAAATAGCAGAAATCTAATAAAAGGAATGAACACCTGGGCTGTGTCAGTAGTTAGGTATACAGGACCATTCCTAGGATGGATAAAGGAAGAGCTCCAATCAATGGATAGGCGAACAAGGAAACTTATGACGATGCATAAAGCATTACACCCTAGGGATGATACAGATAGACTATACGTTAAGAGAAAAGAAGGTGGTAGGGGGCTCATCAGCATAGAAGATTGTGTCCAGAGAGCTAAAGTAGTCCTAGATAGATATGTGCAAACAAATAGTGAAGAAATCATAAAGAGCGCGAGGGATAGTGCAACAAACAAAGTAGAAAGCAATGGAACGGTACAGCAAACTAGAAAAGAAAAGTGGGAAGGGAAAAAATTGTACGGCGAGTTTAAAAGACAGATAAAAGATATAGCAGACGAGAAATCATGGACGTGGTTACGAAAGGGAAACCTTAAGAGAGAAACAGAATCGCTCATCATGGCAGCCCAAAACAAAAGCATAAGGACAAACTACATAAAAGCAAAAATCGACAGAACTCAGACAAACAGCAAATGCCGCATGTGCGGTGAAAGAGATGAGACAGTAAACCACATAACTAGTGAATGTAGTCAACTCGCCCAGAAGGAGTATAAGCATAGACACGATAGAGTAGCAACGATGATACACTGGGAACTAAGTAAACAAATGGGATTCAACCATGGGGAAAAGTGGTATCAGCACAAGCCAGAGGCAGTTTTGGAGAATGACAACCACAAACTACTGTGGGACTTTGACATCCAAACTGACCACCTCATCCAGGCAAGAAGGCCGGACTTAGTAATAGTAGACAAAAAAAGGAAGGCCTGCCAAATAATAGACGTTGCTGTGCCTGCAGACCATAGAGTAAAAAAGAAGGAGGGTGAAAAAAGGGAAAAATACCAGGACCTAGCAAGGGAGTTGAAGAAAATGTGGAACATGAAAACCAGGGTAGTACCGGTCATAGTGGGAGCACTAGGAACTGTCCCCAAAACGCTGAGGGAGAGACTGGAGGAGATCGGGATTAGGGGGAGGATAGAGACCGTACAGACCACAGCACTACTTGGAACTGCACGGGTACTGAGGAAGGTGCTAGAGATATAAGTACTGCAACGAATCGTAGCTCTGTCATGATATGCGAAAGAGAGAGGAGACGTTAGCTGAAGACCTGAGGAGACTTATTGTCACTCAGCCTTCAGCGATAACCACTGGGCAACCGGTGTGAAACTGTAAATCGCAAAATTACTGCGACCTATGAGTACTAGGAGAGGAGGGCTGGAGACTTGAGGAGACTTGCTGTCACTCAACTCCAGCGGTTACCACCAGGCAACTGGTGTGAGATTCCATAATAATAATAATAATAATAATAATAATAATAATAATAACGATGATGATGATGATGATAATAATAATAATAATAATAATAATAATGATGATGAAATAAACAGGTTGGATCACTGTGCTCCCTGACATGGTGGAATTCTAAAGAATCTGTGCCTTTTTTTTTATTATCTTTTTTTGAACTGAAGGACCTTTGATACTAGTTAGAGCAACCCAATTTTTTACCCTCATTAATTTTCGGTAATTATCCTTTTATTTGTTAAATTTCATTAAGTGAACAATACCCAAGACAAAACGCGTTAATGAAAAGCGTTGGATAAGGAATAGAAAATTCTGTCCGTTCACATGGATTCCCTTGAATATCCACATTCTCGAGCAGAGAGGATGTAAAAACTCAGATTAGATTGATTTAGTGTGAATACCGATCTGACAATAAAAAGGTTTTTTTGTTCTTTTGTTACCCGAATCAAATAGCATTTTCCCTTCAACCTTGTGTGTCTGAACCTTTGTGCTCACTCGACCGAACAACTCAAATAGGGGAAACCAGGGTTATTAGGAGATTTTGGATCTCTAATCTTGCAAATGCCGACAGGTTACTCTGAACTAGAGACTATTTTAGTGATAGAAAAGAAATTTCGTGACGGTATCACCATGGACTCTGGCCTTGAATACTGTGCTAATGTGTTAAAGAAACTTTTGAAAGAGGGATCTTCGTACAGATAACGGATGTAGAGCAAGATAAGGAAACCGTAATCCTTGAACTGGATCAGGAAGAGGTATACAAATGTATTGGAATCAGTGAAGAACATTGGATCCAATAAGGCATCCAACAATGGGAGAAAAAATTAGAAAGGAATGATCCATATGAAAAGGACGATAAACAAATCTGAGCTAAATGCACAAAATAAGTTTGAAGTCATTAACAACTTAGTATTACTGTTGTTACGAACTCAGTTAAAATGAAAAGTTGAAATCTTTTGGAGAAGCGTGGAGAAGAGTTAAAAAGATCAGAAACCTTCTAACCATGTATAGCGTGCATCATGTAGCCTTTATCTGCTTAGCACAGAAAGGGGTAGAGGACTGACTCAACTAGAGCTCACACATAACACCACAACCATAAGGCCAAGTGATATCTAAGGTTGTCAGATTGGTTGATGTTAAAAGCAGGAATAAATAAAAACGCTACGCTCAATAAGTAAAATAAGTAAAGAAAGCCAAAAGTTCGTACAACTTATAGTCCTTACCGATCGGAGGAAATCGGAAGCAAAATACCAACAAAGGAGGCAAAAAAATTATTAAACCGAAAGCAAAAAAAAAAAAGAAAAAAGGGGCCAGCCCAACCTGAAAACCAACTAGGTAGAAAAACCCTTACATTGTCGGTGCCCATTAGCAGCACAATATCCTGTTGTTGCCAAAATCTGAACCATCAGTGATTGCAGGTCTTTGGGCTGAAACCAGAACAAAAAGGTTTATCCTACTGCTCAAGACTCAAGCCTGCTAATAGGATCTTACTAGATACGTATTTTAAGGAACCGAGCATACCTAAAGTGTCACTTCTGTACAGACAGAGGAGACTATTGACCATCAAGTATCTGGCTGCTCTACCATGGCCTCGAATGAATTTTAAAATAAGTAGAGCAATACCTGCACTGGAAAAAATACCAACACTATAACCTACACGTAGAAATATGGTATGAATATAACTTTACTTGACATACCGACCGCTCTATGCAAGCCAAGGGACCTGATATAATAATAAATGATTTCAAAGATCATAAATGCAATCTTAGAGATATGACCATTCCGTCTGATAAAATCATCCCGGCACAAGAATTTGAAAAACATCATATAAAATATAAAGATCTGATGATTTGTGAGTATGTTGCTTTTAAACACAACCATTATACTAGTAGTAGTGGTACAAAAAGAAACAATTAAAAAAAAATACCAATGCACGCCTTAAAAAAAATTCCAGTAAATTCATCTTCATCTGAGACACAAAATAACGTGCTAATGAGCACTGCTTAAACACTTAAAAGAACTCTCTCAACCCGATTATCCCTTTTGTAAACTCTATACTCAACTTATGTGTCCTTGTTTGAATCTCTCTGTGCGTTTTTTTCTTTAGACTATGTATTTCTTTAAATTTCTTCATTTGATTTTTAATCATGATACTTTAATTTTGCGTTGCATGTCACGGTCCAGTGGACAGGAGTCAAACGAGTGGTTTAAGATAAAAGGAAAAGGTGTAGAGGGAGAAAAGAAGGGGGGCAAGAAATGCTTGATAACTTCCTACGAAAATTTTTAACTTACCTTAGGTCTCAGGTGAAAGAGTTGGTAAAGAATTGTATCAAATAGCAAATTGGGGGAAATACTACTACTAATAACTGCAATAACACCTTGCATAAGAATCGATCGACAACGCTCTATTTGGTAATCATCATCATCATCATCATCATCATCATCATCATCATCATCATCATCATCAGTCTCTTAACTTCCGTTGTTGGAAACTGACCTTTCCCAGGATTCGCAAGACATGGGCGTCTCTGAGTCAGTACTTTCTAAATTTGTCTGGTTCGTCTTTCCATCTAGTACTCTGCTGGCCTCAGTTGCACATGGGATCTCTGGAAATTCATGTCGTGAGTCGTAATGTCCATCGATTGTCAGCCATTCTTGCAACATGGCCTGCCCATTGCCATTTGAATTTTTGATGGATTCGATGATGTCCTTGATTCCTGTCTTCTTCGAGATATATTGTGCTGTCTTGTTGTCTCTCCATGAGGTTGAGCATAATCCTTTCATGTGCACGTTGCATTTTGAATAAAGAAAATGGGATGATGATGATGATAATAATAATAATAATAATAATAATAATAATAATAATAATAATAATAATAATAAAAAAAGAAAATGAAAAGATGAGACTATAATCGACGGAAGTAGTCAATTGGCCCTAGAGGCGTACAGCGATAGACCCGAAAGAGTAGCTGGGACTGGGTAAACAGCTTGGTTTCGGTCATTCAAACAAATAGTTCAACTACAAACCAGAAACTGGACTAACCCGGTCCGTCCAATCCAGGCGAGAAGACTGGGTCTGGCAGTTGTGTATATGGAAAAGAGAATCAGTTAGATTGTGGACGTGGCTGTACTTGCAGTCCACAGGGTCCATATGGAAGAAATTGAGAAGCTGAAAAAGGACCAGGATCTGGGCAGGGAGCTGAGAAAAGTATGGAACAGGTGCCGGTAGTAGTAGGTGCACCAAAAACAATCAAGATTTTAAAAGTTAGAGTTAAATGGATGTGAGGAGACTGAGCAGACTATGGCTCTGTTGGGTATCAGCGTTGATACTGAGAAGGGTGCTGGAGTTTTGAGACAAACAACCTCTCTAGTTTTAGCGATTACCAGATATCTAGAATGAATGTAGTCGAATTATAAAAACTAGGGAAAGGTCAGGGCAGTACAAACCACAGCGTTGCAGTCACCGGTGAAACACTGAGAGGGAGACTGGAGATCTGAGAGGACAGACATTTAGTCTTCAGCAATGACAATCTGACATCTGGTTTGGAAACAACCCAATAATCCCTGCCTAAATTTCATACAGAACTTATGTGGCCTCTTGTGAATCTTTCTGCACGCATGGATGATCTAATTAGGACTGGACAAACAGTATTGTTGTGGACTACGAAGAGCCTGACACGGGTACTAGAGACTTGTTGTCACTCAGTCTTCGATGATCACTACCAGACATATTGTAGAACATTCAAATGCATAGATAATGATAATGATATCTAAAAATGTGAAATGAAATGTAACAGATACCGTATATTAAAAATGGGATAAAATGCACCTGTTTTGAATTCGATGGAGAGTATCATGTTTAAGTTAGAGCAAAGAATACGTGGTTCTGGAAAATGTTGTCTTTGCATTACCGCCTTTCATGCCTCCTGAGCAAATCCTTCATTTACATTCTGACTCATTTCCTCAACCCTCCTCCAAGTATGCCAGAATATCCAATTCCGACAAGGACACACCTTTTCTTTTCTTTTCCCTCTCTCACCATTCCTCTCTTTCTATTTCTCTATCTTTCTCGCTTCATCTTTCTCTAACACATACCTAGCTCTCTGTCTGTCCGTCTATTTCTCTCCCAATTTTTCTCTCGACTTGTACGTTTACTTTTGATGTTTACTTAGCATGGGACCGGACCCAAATGATTCAGGAGAGGAAACAGGGGGATAGGAAGATGTAATTCTTCTTGAAGGGTGGAGTCCTACCTACCGTTGAAAATCTGCATTCAGAATTTGGGTTTTAATTTTGGTTTGAACAACAGCTCTGAACACTAGTCGGGAAAACACGGATACTTCAGCCCTAGCCCGTCAAATATATCTTTATTCAGCCACATTTTATCATTCGCACTCCCATAGATGATTCTTTGATCGTTTAGTTGGACAACCGTAGCAATCAACGATAGCGGAAGATTTTATCATTTTTATATTTGCATGTGATTGTGTGTTTCTTTATGTGCTTGTGCGTTCTAGCGCTCCTGGACATACCGTTCTATTTACCGACTTGGGAAGTGACATCAGTACTCTACGAAACACCTTTTATTTGTATTCACCTTATGGAGGCTTCATTTTGACGGGTGTATGAATCTAGAGTCTACAGAATGAAATAAGTATAATTTATTCTGACCAGATTTATTCTTCGATGGAATTTTTGACTTTAAATCATTGACTGTGATGGTGAGTTCTCCTAATGTTCATGGTTCATATATCTCTCGAATCAGTTCAGCATCTTTGACATTCTCCAAACCTATAAGAATATAAGTATTACTACCCAAATGTTTGGGGTATTTGAACGGCAATCTAGTACGGGTTTCGATGCAATTTTTTGAGATTAGTGCCCTTTGTGAGCAAACAGTCGGCAAAGGAAGTATACAGCCATTTTTAATACATCGGAAACCAATTGTGCGGCCCTGATGTTACTTGGTAATCATTCAGAGGTGGCCGTATTGTGCATCTGTGAACAAACAATATCCTACGAGGTTACTCAGTCGGCAATGAATTATTGACTTTATGATCGTTACGTTCACCATGACGGAACAAGCCATTATACAGCTTTAGTGCTGTTTCTTTTTGCAAAGCATTCTACTTGTTAGTGTTTAAAGGCCAAATACGGCCTGCAAAAACCCCATAAATGACTTCCCCGCCTTTCCCTCTCGGCAAAAACCCGCACAAGTTCAAATGGGGACAATGGTTTGGAATTAAAAAAAACAAACGTGTTTTCGAGACGGGTAAGGCCTGACTACCATGAAAATCAGCATTGAAAATCACTAGCGTCGGTGGCAGTAACGCAACTAGGTAATCAAACGAATAAGCTTCCCACTTCTCTTCTCAGTTTTATATACCTATTTCTCTGTCTAATTAAATATTTGTTTAGCTGAGAAACGAATTATTATCAAGGGTCAGTCTTCTGCTTGTATCAAATCTATAAACATTTTATTATTTAAACATATTCCCTCTTAGCCTCCTCCTAACCTCCTCTCTCCCTCAATTTTTCTTTCATTCACCACCGCTCCTCCAGGACCACATCCCCCACAATAAGCACTGCGTAGACTCTTTACTTTAACTGTGATCTTTGGACATTGGCAATTGTTTTTCATAGGCGATATCCCCAATACTGGACCGCTCAATTAGTCCATAGATACGGACAATAATGGAAGATGGACAATGTTTCAGCTGACCGGAGGGTGCTTCGTCTCAAACCAAATGAGTCGCGTGAGGTGAAGTTGGGTGGGACAGGACAGAGGGGAGGGGACGCCAAGTGGACAGTCATACAACACGCCTACCATTCCACAAAACCCTACCGACCAACTCTTCTTCGTCACACTCTCAGACTTTTGCACACGCTTCGTCGGTCACGAACTGTTTATCCAAGCGACTATTGTTTGTCGTCGTCATCCGTCGGAGGAAGATGAAACCCAACCCCGTCCCTGCAATACACCCGATTCTGGTCAGCAAGACACCCAACCAGCCTTCTCTCCTACCCCCCATACCCCACTAACCATCGCACCTGTTTGTTCAGCCGCATCTGATGGAGCAGCCCTGATTAACTCGGGATTTCTATCACTTCCGCACGTCCGAGCTGTATTTATACGCCCAGCACCAAAGATAAGCAAAAAAACCCTTCCTCTGCCCATACCCTACGCATTAAGCTCTCTGTTCCTTCATCCCTTATTCTGAGACCTCGAATTCGCTTGAGGAGATGCAGCAATACTCTTTCGATGCATCGATTAGAAGCTTTTCCTCAATATATATATATATATATATATATATATATATATATATATGTCTTTGGGTATGAGGGAAAGAGCGAGAGGTGTATATATGTGCAAGCATAATATATGTATGCGCTCAGAATGCACACACATGCACACACACACATGCACACACACACACACACACACACACACACATATATATATATATATATATATATATATATATATATATATATGCACTTGCTATGATTATTTTATTATGCCGAAAGGTCAAATTAAGGAAACGGGTTGAGTGGAAAGTGTTAAACCAATCTTCCAAGTGGTAAGGACCTACTTTCAAATCTGTTTGTATATTCACTGATTTACATGGTAAAGAACCTCGTATTTGAAGATTGTTCTGTTGCTTAATCTTGCAGGTGGAGGAACTTATCTACCTTTAAAATCAGAATTTCGAAAACTTTCGCCTTTTAATTGGTTTCGAACGTACATACATATACATATATAGATAGGTAGATAGATAAGAACAGACTGGACAATATAGATAAGAACAGATTAAGATCGATAGGTATGAAGAGACTTTGAAAATCGTAAGCAGACAAATACATGAGAACATTAAGAATGATAGCCAACCGAACCGTGATACATTTATATGTATTATCATTATTATCATTATTCCCGATATACGTATACCATAAGAAATACTATTCAGAGATGGCCATACAAGAGATTTCTATATGAATACACAAATATTTTCCCTGGAAATCCAAAAAGCAATCAATATCGAGCAATAATCCATAAAAAAAGATGTGACAATCATTGACCTTTTTGAAAGCTGCTATTTACACTTCGTTTTCCATTCTGAGACTCAGCTTTTGGCTTGAAGCCCACTAGATTCGTTCCTATCTGCCACATTCACAATCTTGGTGTGAAGTCGGTGACTTCCTCTTTCCAGGTTGGTTACCATTCGAAGTTAACGGATCAGTTAATTAGAATTTCCAATGCTTCAGTCATTCGGCTATGGATAACTTGTAAGACAGTTATATAGATGGGTACATGCAAACAAAGAGAGATTGAAAAATGCATTGATATATATATATATATATATATATATATATATATATATATATATATATATATATATATATATATATATATTTAATGTGCTGGAAACGCTGCAAGAATGTCAGACAATCGCTGGACATCTCGGCTCACAACGTGGATCCCCAGAGATCATACACGAAACTGAGACCGGCAGTAAATAAGCTGGCTTGACGAGATAGATAAATTCAGAAAGTACAAGCTCCACGATGCCCACGATATCTTGGGAAAGGTCTATGTCCAATGATGGACGCTAATAGGCTGATGATATATATATATGTGCGTATGTTCTGAACCTGCTATCTTTTATAATGAATAAACATCAATAACTTTCAAACTTTTAACATAGATTCTAGGGCTGCTTAGAATAATTTAGTATGGAACAAAGCATGTGAGCACCGGACGGACTATTCCGTGAATAGTTTGCTTAACCATTTCTTTACAGCTAAGGGCCCAGAATCAGAGCTAGTATTTAGAAATAAAGTGCACATTAATTAATGCAAAACACCAAATATAAACAAGGTCCGCCCATAAAGAAATTTAACTTTTAGGACAGTGTACTAATGAGAAGTTTTAGACAGATACTGACTGAGGTTCGTGCCACATTGTAAAAGAAAAACCGATAATGCATAGCGTTAACACAAAATGTGTGCCCCGTCTGACAGATGAACAAAATCTTTGGCGAACCACGAGAATAATCTCGTCCACTAGCCGCCTTATTGTCCAGATTTAGTACCTGTCAACTGTTTTTGGTTCCCAAAGCTGAGCTCCAACGACAAAGGAGAAATGCTCCATGAGACCTGAACACTATCGCTCAAAAAGACGCTTAGAACTCATTCCAGAACTGGGAAGAACGTTTGGAACGGTATATCGAAAATAAGGGGGCGACTTTGAGTGAAACGTAGCATAAGGTTATAGGTAAGAGCTATTTGTTTTTGGAAAAGTTAGATTTCTTTACGGACACACCTGGTATATAATAGCGTGATTTGAACATTTAAAAAAATCATTGAATGCTTTTCTTTCTTGGTTTTATATCAACATGTGTTTTATATTATGATATTTTTTAAAATTTTGAGTTATAACCGTTATAACCTTGAAGAAAATGTTTTCGAGGGTCAACCATATGTTCGTATGTGTTGATTGATATGAGCAGATTGAGTGTGATTGATTGCAAACGAGTAGATGATATGAATGAACAAAATCAAATGGAAATTGGAGGAAGTTAAAGTGCACACACGCACACGTACACGCATGTAAACAAACATATATGTGGCAACAGAGAAAAAGAGAGGGGTAAAGAGAGAGAGAGAGAGAGAGAGAGAGAGAGAGAGACATATGGAGAGACTGAGAGAGAAGTAGAGAGAAAGATACTCTTAATTACAGAATTAGGGCAAGGCTCCAAGAGCCATGCTGAGATAGATAGATAGAACAGGGCATAGGAAGCGCGAGATATGCACATATTGATATGCACAGAAACAAATTAGAGCAAAGAGTCAACCAGATTGATTGATACATACATACATAAATGCATATATAGATCAATAAAATAATTGATTCATTCATTGATTGACTGCTTGATTGAGTGAAAGAATTTATCATTTCTAATCTTAGAACGTTTTAATGACATTCCTCGGCATTTAAAGCATGGTTGTAAAAATCTAAACAAGACTAAAATGAAAAACAACAATAGACGCTGGTTTGTCGGGCATAAAACAAAAACAAAATATAGAAAGCAGTTTGGCCGCCAGTGACAATTAGAATTGTTGAAGAGAGAGAAATTTGACTCATTACATTATTGTGTGGAGTAACTAAGTAGCTTCAGTTGGATAAATTGGAACCCAACCTTTGTAGTTTGAGAAAAGATGATAGAATGATTAAATTACTTTAAACATATATATATATATATATATATATATATATATATATATATATATATATATATATATATATATGTTATTAGTATTAGTTACATTATCATTATGAAATGTATATATGTAATCCTACAGACTGCGTCAAGGAAACAATTGAGCAGGCATGAACAGTAAATGAACAAGATGAGAAGGTGGGGATAAAGCAGATATTTTGAATTACGCTTTCTCGCCGGGCTGTTTAACTTAATGGAAAGCAATGCTTAAAGCGGCAACATATCAGTCGCATGTTCAATTTCAGCAGTGGCCCCATTTTCTCTAATTGATAATTTCTATTTTCACTGCCTAGGCCAGATGATACATTTACTGTGTACTAACTTGGAGTTTCAAAACACATTTATAATTTCATATATATATATATATATATATATATATATATATATATATATATATATATATATATCGTCTGGAAAGTTTTACGCACTAAAGATGTTGAAAAAATTATCTCATCAATATTGGCAGTTTTTCTTAAAGCATTTAAGATATTACGACATAAGTTTTAACTAAAGAACTAACATCCAGATTATTTGTTTTATCTTTATTAGTTTCTTTCATTCACGTTATGCAAATCAATAATTGATAACTGCTAGTCAAAAGATGTTCGAAGGGATTCATTTAAAAAAAAATCTTTCTCCACAGAATTTACAGTTATAGTACTCTAAATGGGATTTTTTTTTGTATAGATCATCATGTGTTTACCAAGGAACTGTTTAAACGACCTGGCAATGTCTTTTACGTTTGCAAAAGGTGGGGGTTGATTTCTTAAAATTTAATTTTCCTGATTATTTTTCATCGTCTCATATCGTCTCGATAAATTAAATTGAATTTTGAAGACATGCTATTAGTTCTGAGATTAAAATGCATTTTATTTGGTAAAACGATGTTGCAGCAAATACACTTTTAAGATGGAGAATGAGCAGTTTATTATGAAATACGATTTGCAGACCGGTTTTAGTAGCAATAGAAAGAAAACGGTCTGTTTTAGCTATCTTCTTCCAAGTGTCATGATGTAAATGAAATGATATCCGAATTAGAACATAGACTTTGGGTTTGAGACACATTGTGATTTTTGACTATGCTTAAGCAAATAGAATGACTAGTTTACTTATTCCCTGACTCACACCATTCTAGGTTATCTTATATAATATAGGAAGACGGTTATGCATATGCATTTATATATTTGAAGGTGTAGGTGTGTGTGTGTGTGTTTATGTACTAATAGGTTTACGTAATTTACAATACTATATATGCTATCTGATCTAACGATCAAAAAGTATATCGCCAAGAGTGTTGGGATAAAATAGGAAAAAACAGTAGAGGAAGAAGATTATTTTGTGCAACATTAACAACTGAGGATGCCTTATCTGTTGTGAAAATGTTCATTTGAAATATTGACTTTTGCATTGTCTCGATATACGTTGATCATCATTGCTTTAAGAGTTGCGTCTTCTATCATGAAAGTGTTCAATAATTGAAATAGAGTGTGAAAAATAGATATTTAGGAGTTTTCCAATCACTACAAGGAGTTGGAACCTCTGATCAGACAAGCAACCGCACGAGCATTAGTTTGAAGGGTCACAAGTCTCGAGAAAGCGCCACACGTGACAGAACTTCTCATTCTGCCTTCGTGATCCTTCGTAGCGTCACATTCGTAACGCAAAGGCGAGCGATGTAGAGAATCAAAATCATGTCAACTTCTGCACCCTCAAATGAAAGATGTCTTTTCTTTTCCAATGAGCGTACGGCCAAATCACGTTGGATACGCCGGTTCTCCTACGATCACAGTTGTTAAGCAACGTTGAGCTAGGCCAGTTCTCAGATGGATGTCTGATGTTCATCCAAGTAAGTTCGTGTGGTATCCCTTTTCCTACTTTATGAAGTTTTCTTCGCTTGAAAATGACGTACTGCAATTTATTGATTGCACAGACAATAAAGAGCTGAACTCAAGAGACATTTCTCTAACATTGTGCGAGATTTGACGCTGGGAACTTTTGCATCAGATATTATATATAACACGTCTATATTCTATGGAGATAGTGCGTAAGCCATAGCCGAAAAGAACACTCCGATATATCCAAACAGAAGTGAAATACCTGTGGTTTTGCTAAAGAGGGCACAAAAGAATCTGACAAAAAATCATGGAATTTACCTGAAGCGACCATTCCTGTCAACCAAATCTTCTGTTCATTGTTATTCGGGTTCAATTCCAGATCATTTCACTTTTTTGCCTTTCTTTTCTCGGTGGTCGAGTTCAGCCATTTTCTATTAGTGGTTACTCTCATAGTTCTCCAACCCTTTTTCGTGCTCCTACTTTGCTTCTTTCTCTCTCTCTCTCTCTCTCTCTCACACACACACACACAATCCCTCTCCCCCTTCTCTTCAGCTTCTTTGCGATTTCTGTGCCGCGATTTGATTCTCAGAACCTCTCCTCAGCCGAAATCCACTTTAAATGTATTTTCTAAAAAGTGTGCCTAACAGATAGGGGAACATGCTCATTTTTATATAGATTTTTGATGAATGCATTTTATAAGCCGGGATGTGTGTAACTATACGTGACTGAACAAAAATGCCTGTATACATTTGGGCGTGTAAGAAACGGCCAAGAAGTAATGTGTGTGGAAGTGTGAGAGGGGAATAATGTGTGAAAGCATCTATTATGTTCCAGAATGAGTATAAATATTTATGCGTAAATGCTCTGTGAACGTCAGTAGCAATTAGAAAATCATGAAAAAATCTCTTAATTGACTGTAATTAATAGTTTAGCAACGTCCTAATCCCAATATATGGGAGGTGCGGCAATCACGTCGACACAATTACGGGTAGATGGATAAGTAAACATAAACTGAGACATATAGACATACATATATACTCAGTATACACTGCTTTAAGAAGGCTGAGATGTTCTCATATATATATATATATATATATATATATATATATATATATATATATATATATATATATATATATATATATATATATATATATACATATATATATAATTAATGGTCAAAAATATGTTGATTGTTCAATCAACTGGCCTATTTACAGGTCTTTCACACTCAATTTCATCTATTCATATCCATCTATCTGTTGATATATATATATATATATATATATATATATATATATATATATATATATATATATATATATATATATATATATAGAGAGAGAGAGAGAGAGAGAGAGAGAGAGAGAGAGAGAGACAAAGAGAGAGACATAGAGAGAGTGGGGATAAATATATACATATATACATATTGACAAATCAGTACTTCACGGTGGTTCACAGTTTCACGTTGGTGCGATCGTCACAAATATATATAAGTTGTAAATGCACTATTTCTATTTGAAACTCTATTCGAACTGGTATCTCGTTTTAACACGGTGAATATGTTAGTTGGCCTAGATAGCTTGAATAGTCCATACCTGCTCTTCATGTTTGTCAACGAGAGCAATCTTATTATCAAGAAATGGATGAATAATACCGCAGAATAATTATAGATCTGTTATTTCTATTTGAAACTCATTCAACATCCTGTTTTTACATATGGTAAGAATGGCATTGCATTAAAAGGGTGTCCTGTTGGACCCAGGTTCAATCCCTTCAACAGCCTTTTCTTTAGTCATTTATTCTCTTTACGCTGTCTAAGGCCAACTGGCTTATTTACCGTGTGAAACGGCATGTCTGTTCAAATAGAGCCTCAAATCAAAACAATGCATTTATAATTATTCTTTCGAGTTATGAATCCATTTCTTCATAATATGTATATATATATATATATATATATATATATATATATATATATATATATATATATATATATGTATATATATATATATATATATATATAGAATACTATTGAAAGGAAGGAATGAGAAATTCAATATTTTCTGTAAGTTGTTTTTTGGCTCTATTCTGTCAGTTGGGTTAGAATGTTGTCTAAAACAACGAGACTGTCTCAAACTACAAAGCTTGAAACATCACGAGGATTCCTGGTCTTTGGAACAATCACAATGCAACGCAGCAATTTGAAAAAAACATTCAAAGTTCTCAGAAAGTTACTGAATGTTCATTGCAACACATGGTGAAGTCGGAAAAATGAATGCTGAATAAAATGCAATCAGCCATAGCAATCGTCAGTGTCCTTGTCTTGTAGGTCATTACTAGTGAGTCATGCCTTGCTGGTTTATCTGCAAAATCATCTTTGTGTAAAAAGTTGCTTTGTCTAATAAATATTCAGATGAAAATGAAAATTTTGAGTCGGAAAACGTTGTAGGATCGTAATTGAATCAACGTTTGATGACAAAGGTGTCAGCGGTTTCGTTTCCGTCCAATACAAGGCTAGAAATCAACTCCTTTGGAAAAAAGAAAACACTTTTCTCCCTAAGACTGTTTTCATCAGAGGTTAGTCAGTCCTATCATATCAGACAAAACTACTGCATTTTATTTTTCCTCCCAATGCGAGCCATTATGTTTCGTACATTGTAGTTGCATTGAACATAATATTTTCTCTGCTTTTTCCAATCTAAGTCTGTATACACATATATGTTTTATTTGATAAGATCTTAGTCAGGGAAATGGAGGTCGGATATTTTTCTCTCTTGAGCGTATTAGTGCGAAACGACCCAATAATCTGATGCCAAGGATCAAAACACTTTTTATTACCCAATGTATTTCTGTACCTTTAGCGGCAGCCTCCTATGTACCGATTTCTAGGGTTTATTTATATCTACAGACCGTATTCGTTCATTCCATTTTCCCAGGTTCATATCGATGTGAGATCAAGTCAATATTGTCATTGGCGTTAAAATGCAATCTCATTCAGGCTATACCCGTATAACTAAGCCGTTTTCCAACAGGCCATCAACAGTGTTTAATACACGCTGCTTCAGCATGAGAATATGAATTATCAGCAGTGTTTACTTTTGAGATGGGATGCCGGCATTAGAGAGAGAGAGAGAAAGGAAGAAAGGGAGAGAGAGAGAGAGTTTGTGGCCGATGGGGGATTCTGCTGCAACCACTAAGAGAGAAAATCAAGTTTAAATCATTAACGCTTACATCAAAGTATGTAAAATGCATAAACTTGCATACATGTATGTACGCACTCAACCCCCATATATACATACATAAATACATATATATATATATATATATATATATATATATATATATATATATATATATATATATATATATATATATATATATATGTATGTGTGTGTGTGGAGTGATCAACAGAGATAGCTATGTCTCTCTCATCGGTGCGAGAAGTTAGTGTTCGAACCCAGGTAAAACCTAATTCTTTGCATGCATTTTGAAAACATGATAGATGTCCATAGATTCACGAGTGGCTTTATGTTTCCCTTAAGCCTTTTACTCAAAGTTGAGATTAGAATTGAAAAAATTCTTCTTTCAACTCTAAACTATATAATTCTACGATCCCTTAAAGTGGGGAAGGATACAATTTTTCCTGGTCTGGGTCAGCAGAAAAGATGCCATCTCGCAATGAAACAGAACGTTTCCTATGGTAATGCTGATGTTGCAGTATCCCTAAACCAATTGAAGACCGCCAGTGCAGAATCTTCATCACATGGGTCATTATAACAATTCAGCCATTTAGAAATCACTCCTTGAGCTCATCGACATTCAGCGAAGAATGTTGAACAAATTGTTGGAGTCTTTTGCTTTTGGCATCTATATCATCTTTTTCTTGATAGTCTTCAATTTCTCAAAATTCCAGCGACAGATGAGGATGTGGATGGAGATTTCCCACCCAAGTCTGCTTGAACCACCTGCAGCCCGCCTCTGAAAATAGCATTTTATCGGATCTGGTGTTGGTAGCAATTAGAAATACTAGTCATTCAGGGCACTAGAAGAACTTGGGGAATATCAAGACAGAAACATTTCTATCCATTCTCCAAGAGGGACTATCATTCAGAGACAGTTATTTGGTGATTTCCATGGCCAAGTTAGTTTCTTGACATATTGATATGTCTGGGTCACTTTTGGACGGAATTAGATGGAAAACTGAGCCTTTTCTCTTTAGTTTAGGTCCAACATCTGGTATAAGGTTAGGTCTATCGACCATCACACACCGAGCTGTATTATATTTTTCTTTTCTATTACTACTGCAACGACAGGTCATTGGCCTGTTAACGTTCAACATCACGAATGAAGCAAGGGCTATCAACCGCCATACAGCTAATTGTGTTGTTTTTCTATTACTACAGTAGAAGATCACTGGCTGTTTCAACAAGCTTCGTTATTGTTGCATTTGTGCATCTATCAAACCAGCTTATGACGCTGCCAATGTGTTCTTAATCTGAAATAATCTATATTAATTGATCTATATAAAAGTTATTGCTTGGAACGTTTAGCAAAAGAAAGTTTTGTTCACATGTTTAATACTT
Source organism: Thysanoteuthis rhombus (assembly GCA_963457665.1). Taxonomy (NCBI): domain Eukaryota; kingdom Metazoa; phylum Mollusca; class Cephalopoda; order Oegopsida; family Thysanoteuthidae; genus Thysanoteuthis; species Thysanoteuthis major. Next base: position 69,633,117 of record OY735201.1, on the reverse strand, counting down.
TTTCGAGTCAATGGGATTCGGTAACTCAGAAAGACCTCTTAGTTAAAAGGAATCACTGATCAGGTCGTTGTTTCTGCCCACGTTAAACATGGTGGTTGCTGGTACCATGAGCAGAATGAAAAAAAGCAAACTGAATAGAAAAGATTCAAAGATATCAACCTTTAAGGGGTCAATGATACCGAGATATGTTCTTATAGAAAATGCATGAAATTGATTTTTTTTGAAATAATAGCTTTTTTCAAAAATTAAAACGGACCTCAGAAACTATGAAATGGTGTTGAAGGCATTTTTAATCAACTCTTTGGAGAGAAAAAAGAAAAATGAATGAATAACAACATAGTAACAAAATTGATTTTAAAATAATATTTTGTTAATTGACTTTATCTGCTGACTAAAATCGTAAGATCTCCCCCAGTCGATAGAATCCATTTATTTATTTTTTCCATCGAAGTCTTCAGTGTTTTATGGGATTCATTTAGGAAAAAAAGAATTGACTTAAATGGAGAGGACAAAAAAGATGAATAAATAGTACAGAGACTGATAGAAAACTGAAAGCGTCTTTTTTAGAAAAACTTGACGAAATATGAAAACAGTTCAACAAAGGCTTTTTGTTGATAACACGGGTTTTCAATTTTTGACAAAGTGTTAATAATACCCTGGATTCAATTCTACTTTTTTTTCTTGAATTTTAGTCTCAAAAAAACAAACAAAACTATATAACGATATTTCAGATCTTTATTTTCCGATGGAATACTTTCTATTAAATCATAAAACACAGAGAAAAGCCCTTCTTTCAATGATAAAGGCATTTACATGGAAATAAGCTTTGAAAGAGAAAAAAAGACCGTCAAAAATGGATATTAATCCAATTTATTATCACTACAATTATATTGATTATATTTATCTGCATTATTACAACTATGGTATTATTTCTATTTTGATATTGCCCAACTCCGTCATCATCATCATTATCATAATCCTTACCTTTACCTATCCAGTAACCCAATGTTGGGGTACAGCATATGATTTCATCATACGTTAACAATAAGACGGAGTTGCATATTGGGTGATTTACGCAATAGCTGATAAAAAAAAGAACAGAGAGTAGACGTGAAGTTTTTTTTTCCTTTGGGAGAAAACTGCAGCCGAAACTGTTATAATGCTTCGAGAAGATTTACATAAAAATACAAGTGCACGAGTGGTTTTTGTGTTTCAAACATAATGAAAAGTCATTTGAAGACCAACCACGATCTGACCGACCATCACCTAACCAGAATAAGAAAATCCAAAACAGTATCTATATACAAATACACACACACACACACACACACACACACACACATATATATATATATATATATATATATATATGGGTGTGTGTCTGAGTATGTGTGTGTGTGTGCGAGTGTGGATCTAAACAATTATAATTATTGAACGTGAGCTCTATTTTTTATGAACGCTTCTGAAACATTTTCTCAGTATAGCCGTAGAGTAGTGATTAGATCTTTAATTTCGCGAAGTCGCTCTTCGCGACAGGATTATAAGTTCAGTCCGTTTCCAAATGCATTAAATTACTGCAGCTGACGACAGCGTAGCGCATTTCCCGCTCACAACAATCTTTGTCTGACAACAAACAGAAATATGGCGTCCTGAAAGTCAAAAGAATCTTTAGATTGTCTATTTGGCTGCTCCAATCAAACAAAAAGGTTTGATCATATCAAATATAGAAATAAGCGTTCATTCAGTTCTCATTTTTACTTTCAATGCATTTTGTAGTTTTTTACATCTTCAAATACCCTGCAAGTCCGTTTACGATTGGCCAAAGAAGGTGTGCTATAGTCGCTATTCATTTCCATTATACCTGAGTCAATTTAGTGAAAGGACTGTTTTTAGCCAAGAAATCATTAAAATATATCAGATCTGTATTTTGTATATTGGTCCGAATAATTTTATGCTAATGGAAAAATGAATCAGAATAACATCTCACCATAATTCATCACTTGTATAACATTTTTAGGAAAACTCTCGATAAAAAACAAGCATCCTATAAATTCATGGTTGCTCTACTGAAGCTGAAGCTTCGAACGCCTAAGGCGAAATGATAAGCGTTTATTATTATTCGTTTCGAGGTCACCTTAGACGTTTATTAGGTTTGATGTCAAGAAACCTCCTATTCATTATGAATATTTACAAATAAATGAATATATGAATAATGAAAACCAATCTACAACCAGTATTTGTTATACCCAGATTTATCTCCTTTGAGAAATCAGTAGAATATAGATTATTGAAGTGTATCCGAATGAAGACTCCACATTTTTATTATCAAGCTGCAAACTGAACTGGAAATTGCTTTATTCTCCAGGTTAGAACATTTGAACTGTATTGTGCTAGCAAAAATATCACTATGACGTGTCAGTTTTGTTGTATTACAGAAACAATCATACGTTCAAACAAATATGCAGATATCATATCATACTAATAAAGTGGAATAATATAATGATAGTAATCTATACTGAAACGCTGGTACCTTCAGCAAATATTCTATATTTCGATTCAAGACAGTTACGATGGAATATTATTGTAAAACAATAGTTTTTTTTGTATAATCAGTGAATATTTTTCATCTTGATCTTGGTCCTTCTCGTCCTTACATGTAGTAATGTCAAGTACGATCAAATTAATCATTTTTATACATCTTTCTCTTTGTGTTAATTATTTTATTAAAATATGTACTCTCCAGCTCTCACTACTACAGCTACTGCTGCTGCTGCTGTTCTTGATCATTAATATCAGAAGCATCATGCATATTTGCATTAAGAATAAAACACGTTTCTCGATAAGAACCAGGACAATTGTTAGTCTCCACTCAATTTCGACCTTTTATACTGAAATGTAAGCGAACCCGATAAGCGATGTGATTTATATGCAAAGTTTAATTGAAAATTTTAATGAAATGGCTGCCAGGAACTAAAGAGGTATTTCTGAGATGGTCAACATGCTAGTGTTGCAATTCAATTGGTTGGTTCATTGGTTGCTTGACAGGAGGAGGAGGTTGTCGGGATACCGTGTTGAACTCACCAAAGAACAATGGTTACCATGCTTGTCTCGCATGCCAGTTGGATGGTTGGTTGATTCAACGAGAGGATGGGGTGGTTGGGGTATTATGCTGCACTCACTAAAGAACAATGGTTATTGAACTATATATTTGTAAAAGAAAATCGATGGTCAAGATGAATAGACACCATTGGTCTGCGCAAGAGTGAACTCAATACATCGGTTGATATATATATATATATATATATATATATATATATATATATATATATATATATATGGTAACTTTGATATTTACGATGAATTAATTAAATTTCAAATGCATAATTTTAAACTGGCATATCACTATGGTTACATGTGCACTGTTCCAAATTGCCTTAAACAACATGATCGAAAAAAGCGTTCACGAGAACGTTTAAAAACAAAAGGATTTCCTTCACAACGAAAGTAACAACTCCTGAAGATGTTGTAATAGAAAAACTGTCGTTGGAAAATAAATAAAAAATAAAAGATTAATTCGTACTCGTCTATATCGTACGAAAATCTCTCTCCCTTTCTTCCTCCCTCCTTCCCTCTCTCACTTCCTCTCTATGTATATGTACATATATAAGAGAGATTGTGTGCAAGAAATTTCTTTTTGTTCTTGTAGTTTTGAGACGATAAAAGGCGAGACATGAAAGAAGAGAAAGAAATAACAAATTTATCTCTCAGTTTAGAATATTTTTTTTATTTGTAAAATGATAATTACGGTGCACCAATGGCTTCTCGAAGAAAGTGGATAGTTGGCTTTTAGAAATCACATTCATGTTGAAACCCGTGAAAACAGCTTCTGAAAAAAAAAGAAGATATTCTCATTGAACATCGTTGATTCAGATAGTTTGAAATTGTTCTGGTCCTCAGCAACAAAAGTTACGGACCATCCAGGGTGACATTCAGAGATGAAAAACTATTTTGCTGATTTTATCTTCTGAAGAAAAAAAACCTTTCAGAATTGTAGATTTTCGATATATTTTGGTCTGCTACGAAATCCAGTATGGCGTTTATCTTGACTCTAAGTACCAGCAGATGGCACTGAACCTATACGTCATGATTATATAAGTACATACATATCTATGCATATAAATGCACACATACGCACACATACACACACACATATATATATGTATATATATATATACATATATATGTGTGTGTGTGTATGTGTGTGTGTATTTAGATTGGACTACCATAAGGTTTCTCAAGTGTGCGCTCATGAGAATCATTCAACGCAAACTACCCAAAGTGCCAGACAAAGGTGCTCACACAAAATAAAAGTACCATTTCATACTGCTGTGTCCACTTAAATTAGATATTGAGTAAAAAATAACTAAACAATAAGAATGAAGGTATGTAGTTGTCAAAACATATTAAAAATGATTTGCAAAAATTCAGGTAATAAAAATTGTATGTTTACTTTTAGTTCAAGTCATCTGACCGTTTTTAAAATCAATTCTACATTCTGCATGTGGTCTTATCTTTTATAAGTACATGCGTTTGTCAATAAATGATAAGCATCGATGTTCATAAAACATTTTTTCGCACACACACAGACACAGGCACACACACACACGCACACACACACTGACACACACACACACACATATATATAATACATCTTGCTTGAAAGTGACTAACTGGGAGTATTTTTTTTTAGTGATCTTTTATTTTCGCACAACTGAACAGATCTCTGGATTTAGTGTAAATAAAAACTCTCCAAAATATGAACAATACACACACACACACACACACACACACACATATATATATATATATATATATATATATATATATATATATATATATATGGGTAAAGACTGAGAGAATAGGCAAGCACACACACACACATACACACACACACACACACACACATATATATATATATATATATATATATATATATATATATATATGCACGTGTACAAGCATATAGTATTTATATGTGTTCATTTAGAGCCTTAGATTTTAAAATAAATTGTCTACATGTTTATAGATAAATATATAATCTATATAGTAATCCGATTGGCCCCTGCTTGGGTGTGGTTGTAGCATGCTCGTTTTACGATCCACTTACTTTGTCTTCACTAGTTGCCCGACTATTGTGGCCTTGCACCAAACTAAGCAATAATTAGCAGAAAATTATCTGAAATACGAAATCTCCAAGTGCCTCGGTTGGCAAGTTTTTCAATGTATGAATCATTCTCATGGATCATAAACAATACTGAAGCGAAATATCAGCTAATATTAAAATCGGCAAGACAGGCTAGCAAAGTGTGATGGCCGTCAAGCTTATTTCGTACACCGATTGACTTGTGTAATAAGTTCCATGCTCATTAGACATTCCGCTTCTTGAGCTAGACTCGTCTGAGCTTAGACAATAACTATATCAACAATACATTAATTTTTTGTGCTTTTGGTCATGCATCACTTTTTGGCAATGAAACAGTTGCTAGCAGCAAAAGTAACAAGGTCTTAGCCCGTGGATATGTTTATTTCTCCCTCTACCTTTTCTCTGTTCTCAATGATTCTTTTTTACAATAGGTCAGGTCATAGTGGAGTGAAAGTTGTGGAGAGGTGAAACATGAGGACATGAAATTATGTTACAGCTAAATCAAATCATTTTTAATGGTGAAATTGAAGGAAATTATTCTTTTATTATGAGCTGTTGTAAACCATCATTACCGCTTTTGAAATTACGACTTGATCAAAGCCATCAACCTGCGACAGTGTGTTGTCAAGTTTGAAGTTATATTTTCCCCTGGCAACGCCGTGTATCCCTGAGAGTACACACACACACACACACACACACACACACATATATTGCTTTAAAAAATATATATATATGTGTGTGTGTGGTTAAGTGTTTGTGCGTGTGCATGCAATCATCAGTGTATAAATATAAAGGCTTATGTAAAAGTAAAAACAAACAGGCTTCTGATTATTTAGGAATATATTTCTGAAAGAATGTTATACATACATATATGACGTCTGATACATAAGTTTTTATATGGCTTTTAGAACACCGATTCACATATCAGGGATGTAAATAAGTATACATTGAGTTTCATGCCAGGGCTGTATTCGTCAGTCTGACGATTGCACGCACTAGCATGAAACTCTGAGCTACCACTAAGCATTGAATTTCACATGTATACCTATATATATTCCTGATATTGAGCTCTTTTCATTCATAAATAATTCAACCCTAATAAAATAATTACTATACACTTTCATTCATAAATAATTCAACCCTCATAAAATGATTACTATTCATTTTCATTCATAAATAATTCAACGCTCATAAGATAATTACTATACATGTGTACAAGTGTGCATCGGTATGCTGGTAGACTGACACACAGTTATTACATGAATTTTGATCTGAAATTTTCACTCTATAATGTTCATTCTATTTGATTCTAATATTCAGAATTGAATTAAGCACATTGACAAAAAAGGGGATTATGTTGAAAAATACATGTGTGCAAAATATATGTATTTTTCATCATTTGGCTAAGAACGTATTTATATACCTGCACACACACACACACACACACACACACATATATATATATATATATATACATGTTGCTTTAAAATTTATGAAAAAATATAAATGCTTATATCACAGGAATATTGAAGAGTTTATAAATACGCCTCGTCTCACTATTTCAAGTTCGGCTGATCTTCCAACAAAGAGTGAAAGAACCCGCCATCTTGTTTATTTATTGAACCTGAGCTTGAACACCAACTAGTTGCACCAGAGTGGAAGTATACAACAATCTCAGCCTCTACACAAGTCGGAAGTTATCATCATGTATCTAAAGGGGTGGGCTTAAATTTCGGACTCATAAGTAATATTACTAATCGCTAATGATGGAAGGCAAACAAGATATTTAATGAAATTACGTATATTCACCTCTGTGTCTATCTTATATATACATATATATATATATATATATGTGTGTGTGTGTGTGTGTGTATATATATATATATTTATATATCGAATTATATGCAAATATGAGTATCTATCTATCTATCTATCTATCTATCCATCTATATATATATATATATATATATATATATATATATATATATGAGGTTTCGTTTCTTTAACTGAATCATCATTAGTAGCAGCAGCATTTGGACAGAGACCTTCCTCAAGATATGGCATACCTCTCGATCGTGGGCGTCGTGGAACCATTACGTTGTGTCTGTTACATAATCTTTTTTAAAGACAGTCGCAGTTTCACATATGATCTCTGGTGATCCTGGTTCTGTGTTTTGATATCCAGTGGTTATCTGGCATCATTGAAATAAGATCAGTCCAATAGCCCGATTTATATATCTGAACCACAGTGAATACCCAGCTATTGTAGCCTTGTGCCAAACAAGTCAACGATAATCTGATAATAAAAATGATTTTCATGCATAAAAATTTGAAAAGAAACGAAATAATAGATTATTAGAATTTACAATTTAGAAGCTCTTTGATATATATATATATATATATATATATATATATATATATATATATATATATATATATATGTGTGTGTGTGTGTGTGTGTATCTACTATATATGTGTGCGTGTGCGTGTGTGTGTATGTGCGTGTGTGTTTGTATAGTCCGAAGAGTTGTTTTAGGAACTGGTTACATGTACACACGCAATCACTCACGCACACGCAGAATATTATCACTGACCCCTAACCTTTCAACTAAACCTTCATTACATCACGTAAATAACCCAAAACTGAATTAATTCTCCCTTTTCCCTGAATTTTCCATCGCTCGAAACTTTAAATTAACCCCACACAAAACCACAAACATTTGATATTCGATAACTTCATCTACGTAAATAACCATCCAAAGCCCACCAGGAGATTTCCCTTGGGTCAGAACACTTAGACAATCAGTAAGCTTACCACACACCAGGCTTATCAACATACGGCCATTTCTACCACAAATCAGAGACGAACTATATGAAACACGGTTGACAAAATTCGGTATGAGCAAAACGTCGAAATACAGATCATTTGTATGACAAAGTCTTCAGATATTATAACTTTACTCTCACATTGTCGAATCAACTGTAAATCCAAATGACTGTATGTATCATTGAAAAATATATTTGTTCTATGAGAAAACCCTCTTACTTTTTTTTTCTTTGTTCTATATTTCCCTCTGAGGTACTTTTTTCTTCCTAAAAAATCATCAATTTTTCCTTCAAATGATCAGAGTAGACTGACCGAAAACCTTGGGGATCACACTCTCCCTTTCGAAGCACTTCACCTGCACGAGTAGTAATCAGCTAAACACAACCGCAGAGTGATTTAAAAAAAAAATATACTAGATTCACATATTTATGGGTTCTCTTTTCAAGGCAAAGATATTACTATCCAAGTGGTCATCTATTGACTTCAGCAATTGTGCCACCAACCAAATACCTCGCATGTACGCAAGGATATTCATACATACATAAGTACGTCACCATATATATATATATATATATATTGATAGATAGATAGATCGATAGATAGATAGATAGATAGATTATGCTCATGGCCCATGCATAAACTCTGGATGTATGTATCTTCATCATCAGAATATAAAAATTGTTATAACTGGCGTGTTATAGTATTTATATAAATATAGAGATAGATAGATAGATACACATATAGAGAGATCTACATATGTTTCCTCTCGACGGGAATTCCTTATGGAGATATCAGAATACCTAAATCAATAAACCTATAGCTACCAATAAATTGTTGTAGATCGTTATAAATAAATTTGATTACAGTGTCTTCTTTGATTGCCTAAACACGAAACAAATATTTTCTTCCGGTTCTCTCATAGTCTGACAATAAAAGAGCAACCAAGGTCGAAAATTACTCGTGTACGAGTTCGATTTTCGGTTCGAACATTGATCGTTTCCTGCAGTGAACCATTCCAATGAGGTTCACGGCGATAACAAGACAGCAGGAAACTGTGTCGGCTTCTGCTATCGATATTTTGGCAGTGAAAAGTCACTTCGATCAAGGAGGGTGTTTTCATGGGCGAAATGTTTTATAGCACCTAATTAAAAGTAAAAAAAATATTTACCTGAAAATAGATGGAGAGGTATACCTTGGTTTCCTGTCCTATTCAAAACCGCATTGTCCAAGGTCTTATTAGAAATTAACGTGCTTTTATTCTGCTTATACTTAGTTGCATTAATTTGCTCAACATTGAATTAACTGCATTACAATAAAACTTGCTCTTATCGAATCCAATCCATTCGAGGCATTCCTGTACTTCCAATGTCAGTCTATATGTTTGATTATTTATCAATACGATTATATATATATATATATATATATATATATATATATATATGTGTGTGTGTGAGTGTGTGTGTGATTGTGTGTGTGTGATTGTGTGTGTGTGATTGTGTGTGCGTGTGAATGTGTGTGTGCGCGTGTGAGCAGGTGTAATTTACACATTTCATTGCTATTGATCAACGTCTCATTCAAATAGATCGAACAAATACATGTATGTATTGAACTGAGAATCATTTGATGGATAATTTCTCACCAAAATTTTCGGTATTTAGCTCAAAATTATATGATTAATACATAGGGCATTTTTTAATTTTGATCTAAGTAAATGATTTGAAAAATCAAGTAATATGCTCTGTTTTTAGAAACAGTCTTCAAATTTCTTCCCAAGAATAGTTATATTTTTGATATTGAATAATACATGTAGCCCAGAAAGCTTTACAGCTTTAAACTCTAAACATTAAAAAAACTTTTTTCAAAAATATTTTTTTTCAATCCAGTCACGTATTTCCCAATATCTGTCAATGCAATTTATGCAATTTTCTTCAGTGTTTTTCTCCTGCTTTGCACATGCTTTGTTATTATGGTACAATGTTTAAATTTTCTCTTCTTGGTAACATCAGTTGTTTACCGTGAAAACCGTTTCGAGTATTTTAAAAACATAACAATTATATCAAAATGGCAGCCAGCAGTGTTGATCAAACACCATCTCCCTTTTTTACAGAATAACTTACGTCATACATGTAGTTTGTCATTCTACACAGGGTATTATATGTATTGTATATTGATATTTTTTTATACTTCATTTTTTGAAACTTACTCACGTAGGTTACTCAAAAAACGTATTTAACGATGAGGAATCAGTAGGTATAACAGACGTGACTAGCTGTTCGTGTCACTTATATTGAATGTTTACCCATGTGGTTATTAAATCTGTTGTGTCAGTTTTGATCTCTATCATCTTTAAGAAAACCCATTTCACAGAAAAAACTTTGATTTGATTCTCTAGCAATATATTCAACCGAAGAATTTAATGATTTGTCTTCTATCCTAAATATTATTTTCTTCAAGTATAGATATATATATATATCTACGAGTTCATATTTATAATCAATTTTTATCCATACATATTGCTTTCATTATCAAACATGCATGGATGATTATAAATTGTGTTATATTATATTGAAACTCTTTTTTGAAATCATCTCCCGTAAATTACACGATGAGTGTACCATTTGGCCAAAACAGCATAAATAGAATAAACAATTGAAGAAAATGGGGCTTCTCAAGGGATCGAACCTGCGACTGATAGGGTTACTGCTTCAACGTAGCGTTACTCTTACCATTGAGCTAAAAAACAACCGGAAAAGCAATGCAATAGCTCAATGGTAACAGCAACACTAGGTTGAAGCAGCTACCCTATTGATCGCAGGTTCAATCCTTAAAACCACCCATTTTCTTTGATTGCTTATTCAATTTATTTTGTCCAATCCAAATTTATAATAACGGGGATCCATTTCAAATAAGAGTTTCAAAATAATATAATGCATTTTATAATCATTCTAACTGATTATATATTCATTTCTTAATAACACGCGATCACACACGCATATATATATATATATATATATATATATATATATATATATATATATATATATATACATTGCATAATCGTCTTGAGATTGAAATATCTATGAGTATCTGAGTTAGTGTGCATGCATGCGTGTGTAGATATATAAATACCCTGAAATATATACTGCCTATATGAGAATATATATGAGATTATGGATGTATGAAAGTTGTTGCTTTTTTCGTCTATTTAAACCCTATATCCACGGACCTCTGTGCGAAAATACACGATGAAGGTCTTGGTTTCACGAAAGAAGATTTTTGGAAGGTTTTCCACAATCATAAGACCTTAGTCGGCGGGAATTTTAGCGGAGACAAGCCAGCCTTTATATATATATATATATATATATATATATATATATAGAGAGAGAGAGAGAGAGAGAGAGAGAGAGAGAGATGGATTAGTTCTGCGATCGAAGGTTTTAGAAGTGTTTCCACAGCAAGAGGACAAGGTAATAGATAGCGGGGAATAACCCTCTGGGAATTTTAAAGAGAAAGTATGACAATAGATAGAAAGTCTCGTTTATGAATACATACAAATATACATCTATGTGCACGAACGGCAGTTTGTGCCTATTTTTTTATATATTCACTTGCACTCTTACATCTTCAGGATGCACACACGCACGCAGACCCACACACACATACAGCTACACGGACACACGCTCACATTCATTACAAAATCAAGCAGTAATAAAAATAAAGACAGTCTCATCAGATATTGAATACAAATAATCTTTTTTCCGTAAGAGTGTACTCATTTTTGGACAACAACACATTCATATTATTTACGACAATACTGTGAAGTAATATGTGTTAATACGTGTTGATATCCATTTTGCTTATGAAACGTTCCACTGAAGTAATGAAATCCTACTATGTCTGGTTCAGAAAAAAATTAACTTTTTATAATAAAATGGGAAGAGGGTGAACTCGTTGATGGACAGCATATATATATGTATCTATGTATATATATATATATATATATAACGTTTATATACCACAGTACAAATCAGGGATGCAATATGATATAATGAAATATCCAAGGTATGATGGGTTTATTTAATAGAGTGTTTAATACATTCAACTTGTTGAAGTGGTTTAGAGTAAAGTTTGGAATATAATGAAATGAGTATTCGCTATGCAAACAACTTTATGTTTCTGCCCTGTTTAGGTTTCTTCTGCCGAAAGAAGCCAAAACAGGACAGCAACATAAACGATTTAGTGTAGCAAATCTTCATTCCATCATATATATATATATATATATATATATATATATATATATATATATATATAGCAAAACTATCTGCCCGTGAGTGTGCAGGGTTTCGATGGTTTCTTTACATCCTCTTACTTACTTGAGGATTTGAAAATCCACTACTTCAAAGCTTTTAATAGTGTAAATAAACTTTCACAGTATTTCAATTTCATCTGAGATTTCCTTGAAAAAACGACCCGCTTAAGCGTAAGAGTCCATCGTTTCGCACGGTTGTTAAAAGATATTTCTTATCAGCAAAAATATTACCTCTAAATGCATTTCAATGTTACTGAAAAAGAAAAAAATTGGAAAAATCACACTAATCAAGATATAGGCAGATATGTGTTCGTGTGTGCGTTTATGCGTATGTGCGTGTTTGAGCGTGAGATTGTATGTATATGAGCTGGTATATGTAAATGTAAGTATATGGGTATACAGACATATGTATACTATACTTTTATGTGCGTGAAGGTATATGAAAGCACTCAAATTTATACATTACATATCAGAATGCATATAAAATTATGTGTGTATGACAGCTGTCACTATCGTCGGCCGTTTCAGCCCAGCACACGTGTACCCCTGTGCAAAAAAAGTCTAATCCAGTGCTTACACCTACAGGTAATTTATTCGGGAATTACATTATTCGCCTGTCATGTCTTCAGATCATTCATATATATATATATATATATATATATATATATATATATATATATATTACTGAGTCATCTTCAGACAGCTGTTTCGTTGTATTACAACTCTTCTGTATGGCTATAGACTATCCATTATACCATCCAGGATCAAAACCTTCGCTTCAGACGCAGAGGCTGGTATGCTCTCTCTGCTCCACGGAACTGGACGATCAGTAAGGTTGAATTTAAGCGATATATTTATTTACGCATATATTCCCCATCCATCAGAGTGCTCAATTCCAATATTGGAAGAGCTTTGCATAAGCATACAATGAACAAGTTACCTCACTTGACGAGTGCTCAACCCTGAATATATATATATATATATATATATATATATATATATATATATGTATATATATATACACACACACACACACATATATATATATATATATATATATATATATATATATATATATAGATTCAGTCTACAAAGCTTTACAGTTACAGTTTGTGTCACTCCAGTCACTTATTTCCTAATATCACTTAATGTAATTTGTGTGTCTTTTTTAATGTTTTATATATACATTCTTCTGATACTATGTGAAGATCTTCTCTTGTTGGGATCACCTGTTGTTTATCATGCAACCGTTTCGAGGATTTAAAAAATAGAACAGCTATATCAACATGACCCCTTTGCAGTATATATATATATATATATATATATATATATATATATATATATATGTGTGTATATATATATATATATATATATATATACATATATATATATATGTAGCTGCGTGAGCTTTTTGTATCGTAACGCTGAAAAAGAACGACTATTTTTAGTCAATTTTTATACATAGTCCCAAAGTATCTACGTCCATGAGTCACGTAAGCCACTTTCAAATCTGATTTCAATACGTCTTATCACTGTTTATATATTTTAGGTTTTTGTGTCTTGTAATTCAGTTCGCCAACTGTTTCACCATAGTCCTGTTTCAGGAGTATCAAAACACAGGACAGATATCTTCATTTTAGATAAATTTCTATATGATATAGCGTAACTTATAATTATATATATATATATATATATATATATATATATATATATATATATATATATGCGATCATTTATGCCCCTTTTGTTCGATATGAGTAAGATTCAAGTGCATCTTTCATCCATATGAATTAGTCCGTTGGTCTATAAGTGTGGTGAAAGATTTTGAACTTTTTTTCACTTTATTTCACGATGAAGATACTTATTTGTATATTTCGTCAAAATAGCGGGTAAGAATTTGAACGATTGTGTTGCACTATTTTTCCTGGTGGGTTATGCCTTTCAAATTAGGATCCTAAATTCTGGCTTTACCCGGTCGCAAGCACTGACTACTAACAATGTCGTGAAATACTAAAATATCATGTTTTGATCAGGCAAATACCAATGCACTACATTTGTTCATCCTTATTGTATGAAAAGATATTGTACTTCCGTACTAGTAGTGGTGATGGTATATGACCACTTATTTGCCATTAACATTTTACCTATACCAAGATTTCACCAAAACACAGAGGCTCTATCATTTTTAGTTGAATTACTTCCAACAAATCGTTCAATATATTTTTGATATGGAAAATTATATCCATGCCAGTCAATAACAACAAACAAAACCTTAAGGAAATACTTTCGAAATAATTGGAATACACACGGGACTACCTATATTTAGCCACTGACAATTCAAAAGACAGAGTAAAGCAAAATGAAAGAATTGAACGGATGAAATAAATCAGAGGAGAACAGCAAGGAAAACAAGAGAAGATTAAAGAAATAATTCACTGAGTGGTCTTGATTTTTTTTTTGATATCCAGTGACTCCAACCATTTTGCAAGGCTCTGATCCAAGTGCGCCTGTAATGATGGATAAAACTATCACATTGTAACACAAATTTTCGCGTTCTCTTGCGGGGTCAAAATATTTTCTAGTATTTTGCTATCTGACAAATTTTCTTTCCCTGATTTTCTTGCTCTGAACTGAATGATCTATTCGAAATTTCAATTTTATTCTTTTATACCCTAGGATTACTTTTGGATAATGCATAAACCATTTGTCTGCATTGTAAAATCAAAGTCGTTTGCTGGATTCTCAGTGGATCAACTTCCCATTTCTGTAATATCTAGTCGTGTGCAACATCTGAGTAGACTTACTGCATACGCTTATCATAATTGATGGTTTCATCTCATTCTTTACATAATTACCACGAGTCTTTTGGTGTTCCTCGTTGGACATGGACCTCCTCCAAGATTAGTCAAACCGCTTTATCATGGACGTCGCGTAGCCAATATTTTCGGAACTTGACTACTTCATCACGCCATCTTGTTTATTTTTTTGCCAGCCACAGTTCCACATATGGTATCAGAGGATCGGTGTTTTGACTTATGGTGTCCAGCGGTTGTCCGGCATTCTTGCAACGTGGCCTACCCATTGCCATTTGAGTTTCTCTAATGCTTTCAATGATATCCCTGACCCCTGTTTGTTTCCTAATACAATGTGCTTGTCTTGTGATGTCTCCATGTGACGTCAAGCATGATTCCCTCCAATGCACGTTATTTTACTGTGTTCTTCCAACCTTAACAAAAGTTTATAAGAGAATTTTTCTGGGTATCAAAAATAAGATTCAGTTCTTTCTATTATTATGGGTCTAGTAATAAAATGCGAAAGAGAAAAAAATAATATAGACATGTTAGATAAAAAGTATACGGATAGTTTTGTGAATAAATCCGCTTATTGAAGCGTCATATGTCCTTTGTATTCCGTTTCTTGAACGAACCACTTCAACTTTTCTCGTTGACCCACGGCACATTAGTATCAGTAAGTTACCAAATCTCCTCCCAACCAAAAATAAATTTACAAGAAATCGGAAACCAAAACGAAACATTCAATCATAAAATTAATACCCACCTCTAAGATTCAAGGAAATTACGTACGTTCAGTTTTATAAATCGTACTCCTTGAATAGAAGTACATGTATATGTCAAGGTGGGTGCGTGAGTTTATCTACAGGCTGCTATGGATATTAAAGGAAGCTCGCAATGGTATCTTTATGGGCATATATGTAAGGATATGAATATGTATGAGAGTAAAACAAAAATCCCATTAATAAATACATACATATATACACATATATACATAAATACATATATATATATATATATATATATGAAATATGTAAGTGAGTGTTATATATATATATATATATATATGTATATATATATATATACATACATATATATATATATATATATATATATATATATATATATATATATATATATATATATATATATATGAAATATGTAAGTGAGTGTTTGTATATGTATAAACATTTGCATGTGTATCCAGTTACATAAAGGTACATACATATACATGTATCCCTTTATATAAAAGAATATACATCGTTCACACTAATAATGATTTTACTTCCATTGCTATGAATAGTAAGAGAAAAATATACACAGATGCATATATATATATATATATATATATATATATATATATATATATATATATATGTGTGTGTGTGTGTGTGTGTGTGTGTGTGTGTGTGCGTGTGTGTGTGAGAGAGAGAGAGCAAGTATGCATGGACGCACTAATGCGTGTGCTGTAGGAAGCACATTCACTTAAAAGCCATAACGTTCATTTGTTACATATACATATGTGTGTGTGTCTGTGTATGTATATTATCAAAAAATAGATATGTAATCTGAAAGAATATTTATGAACGCAATATATCATTTGAAACTCTATTTGAAATGAACTCCAGTTAATACAATGCATTCACATATATATATATATATGCATATGCATATGTATACACACACACACACACACACACATATATATGCACGTGATATACATGTCTGTTTTCACATATAAATAAATAGATAAATAAATAAATATATATATATATATATATATATACATATATATATATATGTATAAATATATATATATATGTGAGTTGGCACTTATATACAAATATACACATACACTCACACATATACATACGTGTGATATACATGTTTCCTATATATATATGTGTGTATGTGCGTGTGCGTGTGAAGGTGGATCAGTAAGATCCTAGCCTTATATTGTAAGTTTATTTTTTATTTGAAATCTTCACAGTATAATGTTGGATTGAATATAGATATTTGTTATGTAAAATAGAGATTCTTATCATCTTTAGGTTAGGGATTGTTTATGAACCTTATTTCCCTTTTTCTGTCATCCATTCAATTCAAGATATATATATATATATATATATATATATATATATATATATATATATATATATATATATATGTATATATATGTGTGTGTGTGTGTGTGTGTGTGTGTGATTTAAAATGACAGAGAGGGAGTATCTTTTTAATATTCTAGTGCGAGAATTGTACATCATACATATACATATTTTTCATTTAATATGACTGAGAAGCAGTACTATTTTTAATTTTTTAGTATAAGTATTATCCAGTTGATAAAGCGCATTCGGTCGTGCAACTTGCCAATTTCAGTATCAGGGTGAAGTTCTATTGTTTACTACATGGTAGTATTCTATCTTGTTTAATATTTTATATTTTTTTAACAATACTTATGCTAATTGGAACTGAGAGTACGTTCACTTAGGCAAAAATAAAAACTACAAAAAATTTTAAAAGATCTACCTGTTTTGCCCGCAATGCAAACACAAAAACACTACACGGGGGCATCGGTTGCGTACGTGGTCTCTCCAAACCTTTTTGCTGAATTCAGTAACAAACTTTGACCCTGACGGAAGAATTGGGCTGAAAGCCATAAGTATGATGCATTATCAGGTCGTGTAAGTTCGGGGATTCACTAACTCGATGTACAAGTGTGTGTGTGTGTGTGTGTGTGTGTGTGTGAGTGTACGTGAGAGTGTGTGCACTTAAGTGCATATCTTTATCTCTCAGAATTCTTGTATGTATATGCTTCTCTTCTAATCTCACACAGTATAACGTTATCCTTCATTTGATAAACAGATAAATGCTGAGTTTAGAGTACTTAAAAGTAAAAGTGATGACGCTGAGAAGTAAATATTTGTTTTGTAAA